>JARPMJ010004379.1:30000-57500 GCA_033366665.1 Phoxinus dragarum
TGCTGGCAAACAACATTTGCAGATAACGTTCTACTTCTGTCTCTTAGTTGAATTGTTTCGGGTTGAGTTGCGTTCACATGTGTGTATGCGGTTCACACTGAAGAAGCCGGTCAGAGGGAGGAGATGAAGGAAAGCGTGACAGAGGAACTCTTGGATTTCTCTAATAACGTGCAGCGTTTCGTCTCCTCGCACTAATCGTGGCCTGGTCCATTAAGGGCCCTCGCTAGAGAGCAAATCTATTAAAGCCTCGATCTGCAGCGTCAGCTCTATGTGTGTCTATGAGTGTAAGTCAAACCCCCCCGAACGCCTTCAGAGCATCTCTGAGGCCACAATAACCATCATCAGTTAAAGCCGGCAGATCCATTACACGTGCATTACTACAATATCATCCATTCCCCGAGCGCACAGGCCCATTCCACAGCCTATCAATTATTAATAACCCACCTCGCGGCTAATGTTTGCCCTGAATTATTTAAATGTATCTTCATGTATCAATAAACATAAATGTTAAACAAAGACTTGTGATGAAGACACTGAAGAAAAGGGAAGTTTATGAGACAGCCTCTGTGACTAATTGACACAATATGTCGTTTCTGGCTCGTAAAAGATCCGCGGAAAACTTCTGTAGCTTTTACGGTAACACATTACAATAAGGTTCATTTGTTAACATTAGTTAACTACATTAGTTAACATTAACTAATAATGAGATGCACTTATACAGCATTTGTTAATATTTTTTAATGTTAATTTCAACATTTACTAATGCTTTATTAAGATCTTGATAACGTTAGCTAATGCACTGTGAACTAACATGAACAAAACAATGAACAGCTGTATTTTTATTAACTAATGTTAACCAATATGAACAAAAACAATAGTAATTGTGTTGCTTGGTTAGTTCATGTTAGTTAATACATGTTTAATAAAGTAACCTTATTGTAAAGCCTTACCATTTTTTACTACGGATGTTGGTTTGCCGTCCATTTTTCCTAACCGCATATCAAGCGCCCCCTTATTTTTAATAGACATGAAAATGCAGATTCCGAACTTAAATGGTTGTAATTCAAGAATGCTTTGGAATATAGATGTAAGATTGGTCTTTTTTTAAAGAAGACATTTGGCAGATTTTTGTAGAAGTGAAATAAATTAAGACAGTTAAACAGTTTATGAAAATGTACAACGTTAAACATTTTATTATTCATATTTTATATAAAATATATATTTTCAAAACCGGTGGACTCTAAATCTGCAAAAAAAAAACATCAAAGGCAAACATATGAGCAAGTGTGTGTTTGTGTTTCAAATATTAGGTTGATATCTAAAAAAATAAGCGTTCAGTGAGATTTAGTTTGGGTGCAGTACCACACTTCTCCACTAGTGGACATTACTGCCCATATAAGGGCGCCTCCATCTCCATATGTGGTTTGAGTCTGAACCATTATTTTTACAATTTTCATACAATTTATGAAGTAGACATCCTATTCAGAAGTAGTGTTGTAAGTTTGGCAGATTTTGAAATGAATGCAACCTCTAAGAAACACAAAAGATCCCGTATGTGCATTATAGCTCGCTGACACATCACTAATGCTGAATCTATTATTGTTTTCTTTTTATTTAAAACATTTTCAGAGCTTTTTTTCTAAAAGAATTGAATGTATGCTATCTTTTGAACTCTTGACATGAAAACAAACTGAGGTTTCTACCATTCTTTCATGATTTTTCATGTTCATCACTATTTCAAAATAAAGGTCTGAACACGCCTTAGGAGTATGAACATATTCTTGTTGCAAATTGATAAAGTACGGCTCCTCTGTCATGTATTTTAAAAATCAATCACCAAATATGTAAACTAGAGATTGTAAGCTTTCAAATGATATATAGTTTGTCAATATTGGTTTAAGTTTAGTATAGGATATTACTGTTTTAAATATGTAATGGCCGTGCCAATATAAGGGGTTAAGTGGCTGTAATGAGTTCTGTGCTGATGTAAATGCACCGGCCCCGTACAGAGACGGGAAATGAAAGTGTCTCTGAGACGCTGGACCTGTTGAGAGAGGTAATGAACGCCAGATCTGTTCGCTCCCACTGTCCCACACCAGCTTTTGACGGATGGCCAAAAACATTGGAAAGTCACGCTCGCCCCAGTTAAAACGCACTCCAGGCCATTATGAATGACCCGCGCGAGTACAAACAACGCCGGCCCGCGGGTCCTTATGAAGGATAAGCCTTCCTCACAGTCTGCACCATTTCCAGGCAGGAATGAGGGAATTCCCTGATCCCAGAGACGGTCAAGGAGGAATAATGATGCGCCGCGTGAGTGCTGGAATGATGCTGGTAGTCGGAGCTGACAGAGTTATTTCTCAATACCAGCGGCACCAATAGACCTGTGACAGAGAAAACAAACCATCGAGCTTCAGCGCAAAACAACTCGCTCACGTTTCCACAGGGGTGTAAAAATCAGAAGCTGCGAAAACTCAAAGACTCGAGGCAACCAGTTTCGGGGATGTAGTGGAAACTTTCATTGGTAACACTTTACAATAAGTTAACAGTATTTAACTATACATTAGTTAACATGAACTAATAATGATCTCCACTTATACAGCATTTATTAAACTTTGTTAATGTTAATTTCAACATTTACTAATACTTATTAAAATCTTGTTAACATTAGTTAATGCACTGTGAACTAACATGAACTAACAATTAACTGCTGTATTTTTATTAACTAACGTTAAAAAATAAATACTGTTACAAATGTACTGCTCATTGTTATTTCATGTTGGTTAACACATAAACTAATGTTAACTAATGAACCTTGTGGTTTAAATTAAAGTGTTACCCTTTCATTTAATCTGTGAATAGAATAAGTTCAATAAATGTTTTTAATTGTTGATGTTCAATGAACTTGTATTTTCAGTGAAGCTGAGCATCAACGCTACATTATATTGATGACACTAATTTTCTTCATTCTAACTCATGTGTCAGTTTGTTGAGCAAACTGAAAAACGTCTTGGGTTACGACTGTAACCTCTGTTCCCTGAGAAAAGGAACGAGACACTGCGTCATGACGACACTTTGGGGAACGCCCCCCAGCGCAGCGCCTTGGAAGCATGAATGAAACTAAGCCAATCGTGATTGGTGTAAACGTCATGACGTAATGTGTGACGGCACACACGGAAGCCACAAAGGGACGCCGGCACACAACAGAGTTAGCTTCTGTGATGAAGCAATTCGCTCCCAGGCAGGGGAAGATGTGGCGAAGGGACGCAGTGTCTCGTTCCTTTCTCAGGGAACAAGGGTTACCATCGTAACCCGAGACGTTCCCTTTCGAGGGGACTGCGTCGATGACGACACTTTTGGGAACGAGTACCCACTATGGCACAACGAGCCACAGGCACACTTAGGACGAGAGCATTAGAGTGCAAAGCATAGAATGAATGTCCAGGCTAAAAATCTAATAAAAGTGTGAGGAGGCCCTTCCCGCTGCATCGCACACTTCCTGGATCTAAGCCCCCGAGAGGAGGGCTCTGGAGGACGCCATGCCTCTGGTTGAGTGAGCCATCACGGCCAAAGGTGAAGACAAACTGCGCACCTCATAGGCCATAGATATAGCCTGAACAGTCCAGTTACTGATGGTCTGTTTGGATGCGGGAAGCCCCTTCTTGGGCGACCCGAAACACACCAGCAACTGGTCTGGCAGAAGGACACACATCACACCCATGTTGTCCTCCCTACACTGACTACCCATCAAAATTTGTATTGATTTTAAAATATTAGTTTTAACTTTTACAGCTTTACATGGTCAGGCCTCACAATACATTGCTGATTTGTTATGCACATACTCCCCAGGCCGTGCACTTCAATCCTCAGGCCAGAGTCTGGTAATGGTCCCAAAGACTCGCTATAAAACCCGGGGAGACCTGTCCTTTCAGGCTGTAGCCCCCAGACTGTGGAACGCCTTGCCTTTGTTCCTCCATGTGGCCGACTCTGGCAGATTCTTTTAAAAGGCATCTCAAGACTGTTATTTAAACAAGCTTTTAGTTGACTGGGTGTTATTTTTTTTATTTTTTTTTATGTTTTCGTTTTTTTATTGATTGTATACTGTTTTATTATTGTGGTTGCACTTTGTAAAGCACTTTGTGATTTTTATCTGTGAAAAGCGCTCTATAAATAAACTTTACTTACTTACTTATGGCGCTTTTCCATTACCAGTACCAGCTCAACTTGACTCGACTCGATTCGCCTCGTCTCGGCTCGGCTCGCTTTTTCGCTCCGTTTTCCATTGCAGACAGTACCTCCACAATAGTACCTGGTCGTCATAGCGACGCAACACACATCCGCTACCCACACACACACAGAACAATGGAGGAAATCGAGTGTATGCTGTTTTACATAATATTAGTAATGGGAATATCACGCAATCTCTGGCCAAACTATTTAAAAATGGCGGGGTTATTCAGGATATGATGCAATGATGACACAGTGAATAGTGACGATTCTCTCTGACCAATCAGCAGTCTGCCGTGTTTTCACGTCATATTTTAGTATCGCCTCAGCTCGCCTCAGCTCGCTCAAACCTCGCCAGAGGTGATACGAAAAAAAGTATCTGGATATAGGTACAGGTACGACTTTTACACAGTGGAAAACCAAACAAAGGCGAGATGAGGAGAGTCGAGGCGAGCTGGTACTGTGTAGTGGAAAAGCGCTTTTACTTACGGGCAGTTAACTGGGTCCACCTCACGCTCTCTCTACCAAACATTACATTTCAGGCTGTACAATTTCCTTGTGGAGGGAGCTCTGGAGCTTAGTATGGTCTCGACTACTCCTGCTGACAGGCCGACCTCTCGGTACTGTGCCCCCTCAGGGGCAGACCCACAGTTTCCAAATATTGAGCTCTCTGCCTGCGTCAGCAGGTCCCCTCCTGATGGAGATCTCCCATGGAGGGCCGTCCAGCAGCGATATTATGTCTGAGAACCATACTTGGGCCGACCACAACAGTAGACTGACCCCCGTTGCGAATGACCCTCTCTAGAACTCCCAGGAGCAACCTCTCGTTAAAGCGGCCGTCCGTGACCGCGCCCCAGCCCGTTGAGGCAGGCGTCTGTCAAAACGGCTTTCCGGCAGCATGACGCTCCCAGCACGGGACCTTGGGGACATAAACCAAGCTTTTTTCCACATAGATAGGGAATGAAGGCATCTGTGCGTTACCCTGATCATGCGGAATGGGTTCCCCCCACTGCACCACCACATGTGCAGCAGGCCGAATGGATATATGACGTTGGACGCTGCTGCCATGAGCCCTAACACTCTCTGAAAATGTTTACAGTGATGGCTTGGTCTAGCTTTATCCTGCCAGGAAGGAATCGATCCATGTAGGGGACAATTATGCCCGCATCGTCATCGAGTCCCCACACCACCCTCAGGAACGTGGTTCTCTGGGCTGGTGCCAACTCGTGTTGAGTCTCATCCCAGGCTCTGGATGTGGGCAAGGACGACATCTCGATGCCGAACTGCCAGCTCCTGCAACTGGGCCATAATAAGCCAGTCGTCTATAGTTTAACACCCTGATACCATGAAGCCTCAGCCGCACTAGAGCTGCATCCATACATTTGGTAAATGTGCGAGGGGAGAGAGCTAGGTCGAACTGAAGAACCCAACATTGGAACGCTTCGTCCCCGAAAGTGAACCTCAGGAACTTCCTGTGAGATGGAGAGGATGGATGTGGAAGTATGCGTCCTTCAGATTCATCGTGGCAAACCAATCCTCGGATTGAATTTGGTTTACGATGATGGGAATAGTGAGCATCTTGAACCTTAACCTCCTCAGAGACCGATTCAAGTGCCTGAGATTGGCTAGTGTTTGGTTAACTTGGTCAATTGAATGGATGGTTCAAAATACAAATGTGGGCGGGGCTTGATTTTGTCTGTGGGGAATGATTGGATGGTTGTGGTTTTCTAGTGATGGATCTCATGTGATTGACAGGTTGCCCCGCCCTCATCATTAGAGAAGAAAAGAGATGCTGCAAGAGGAACTTATTCTGATTCAACATTACCAGGAACATGAATTTAAAATCTATGGATAAATCCCTTAGAATAAACACTGCAATATAACATTAAAGAACAAGAATTGTCCATTTTGATTTCATGGTGATTTTGAGTAACCATCATGAGGCCTGGTGAGTGTTTGGTAAACTCTAGGAAACCCTCATGCACCGACGAAGTGCTAAGGGAGTGTGACGCTTTAACAGTTAATTAAGCTACTGATGTCTCGCTCATGGGGCTGGGTGTGTGTGTTTTCCAGGTTACAGACAAACAAACCCCGCTTCAATTATCCCCGTTTGTCGGGACAGCGGAGAGGCTACGACACGAGTCAAACCCTGAGCGGTGAACTGACTTCACTTCACCTCCCCCAAATGCACATCAGCGTTTCTGTCAGTAATGCTAGCCTGACAACACATGAAGAAGATCTCAGCAGAAACCGGCCTTAGCTCCGAGCTAATCGTGACGCTTTGATCAACTCCAGCTACAAAGCCTAGCATTACCATATTTATTCACACCGCAGCGCGCAAGGGATGGGTTAGTCGACTTACTGTGCACAACAAACAAATCGGACATTATTCTCTTTCATGTTTTTGGTTTTAGAAGTAAAAAGTTATGAGTATCACGCCTGGAGTGAAGAGAGTAAAGCTGCTTTAAAGCTGAATCAAGTTTGTTTTATAACTGACAAATTTTGCAACATCGACACACAAAATTGAACTGAATTTTGATTGCATGGTAACTTAAAAAAAATCGAAATATCCCAGCATGCTTGGTCAAACAACGAAGCTGAGTCAAAAAGGGACCCAAATTGGGTTGTTTTTAACCCAGCATATTCTTACGGAACTGAATCATGATCAAATCTTTTGTTTCTCATTCTCGTCACATATGTTGGATTAAACTAATGTCCGGCTGAATATAATCCATGCTTCTGTGTGTTTTAAGCATGATCTCGTTGGTGGATCTTGATTCCCACACAAACACACGTTCAGTGAATGAGCTGAGAAACACTGGCGAGTTCAAATCAAAGCTGTTTCACTCACTCGCACTCGTTTGAATTGACTGTGTGAACGTAGATATTTTTCTTGGACAGAATTTGTCACTGTCTTATGCCAATTCACATCAAGCCTTGGGCTGTGCAGATAAACACAATTTCCACTGAGAGAAGAGCAAATAAGAACATGCAAATCATAATTGACTCTCGGCGTGTTTAATCATTAATGTCGGATTGTCTGATGGCTGTCTAATCTAACCGGTTGTTGTTGAGGACGTCTTCTCTAATTAGTTGTTCAGTTTGACCTGGTGAAACCTGCGCATATGCAAAATATTACAGATGTTGTTACGAGGAGTTACTGAATAACAACAGCCAACTCATTTGGGAAAGAGCCAAATGTCTCTCTAGTGTTTCTGCCTCTCATTTCCCAGCTGGAAAAAAAAAATAGTTTTAAGAAGATTTGGCTGTTCCAACTAAGTCATGACAACGTTATTTCTGAATGTGCTCTGAACGTTCACAACATACAGTTTTTAAAACTTTTTCTGCTGGTTATGTGAACGTTAATGGAACATTCCATTGCATCATTCTTCACACATTATGGAATGTTACTTTTGAATGTTTTTCTGAACATTACGAAACAAGTAGATACATTTAAAAAATGTTAGATGAGCATGCAACTGAAAAGTTCCAGATCAATGTATGATGTATAAATAATGTTTTTGTGCTAATGTTTTGAGAGCATTATTAAAGACCAGATAACTTAAAACAAACGTTCTATTAATGTTACTGAAATAACATTTGTTCATAACTTTGAGAAAACCTTGGCAGATCGTTCTCTGTTCACTAGGTTCACAAGTGTTCTTATGGAATTAAATCTGTTGTCCGAATTTTGCAGTTTAAAATATGTGCATCAGAATTGATGAGGGAGTCAGTAAGGACAGAGTTATCCTCAGAAGTGGGATATTTGAGCTGGTAATGGCCGCGCCACACCGGAGTCGACCACGTTCCAATACACAGGTCCGAAAACTAAGATGGACACGTCCTGGCAAACCTTCGTTGTGCTTGCTCTTTTGAAATTCAATCACATGAAAAAGCGGTATTTTGCACAGATAATGCTGAAGTATCGTGTGAGTTTCTCGAGACACAGACAAAGAGAAGTGCTAATAAACCTTGATGCGCTGGGCAGCCATATTGTATTCTGAAGTAGGGGTTGGTGTGCTTCCCTCGAGTCACAAATCCAACTAGAGGAGGACTTTCCTCCCAGGAACTAGGACTTTCCCACTTCACAAAAGGAACACACCATTAGATCAACTGAGGAGTTGCAGATTACTATTCCAGCAAACGTTCTCAGAACTTTTAGTGCAGAACAAACGTTCTTCCAGGAACATTAATAGAACGTTTGTTCAAAGTTATCTGGGCTTTAATAATGTTCTCAAAATGTTAGCACAAAAACAATAACAAGAAAATTTTTCTGAAACTTTTCAGCTGGACGGTCATCTAACGTTTTTTGAATTGTAACTACTTGTTTCGGAATGTTCAGAGGACATTCAAGTGTAACAAATTTAGTAAAATCAGACCCAAAGCATGCACATCCACATTAAAGCAATATGTTGCTTAAATTGGGTGCTCAACAAGGAAATTAATAAAAAAGGAAAAAAGTCGGCACACCACGGCTCCAAAAATGTGAAAAATGTAATGATAGACTCACACACGGGTGGTAACATGGTGTGCCGACTTTTTACCTTTATTTAAAGTAACAAATTTAAAAATGTAATTGTAACAAGGTTCGTTGTTATGGGAAGAAGGAGGCGGGAACCGGCGGACATTTAAAGATTTGAATCATAAAATAAAACAAAATTCAAAATGAAAGTATAAGCCCCGCGCGGACGACTGCTGGCCACACAAAACAGAAACAAAACACAACATAAGACCCGGCCTGTTCCTCTCTCACTCTCCACTGTCGTCGCTCCTCCTTTATGCCTCCGCTCCTCCGTGAGAGATACGCTCTCTCTCGTCCCCCGACCTCGTCCTGCTCGCCACAGTAATAATGTAATAATAAACATATACTTTTTACTTTTAACTTCAAAATCGTCCAACATTGACTTAACACCATAAATGGCGTTAGTCTTAGTCTTTACACGTTCTCTTTGTAAACACTGTGTCTGTTCTTCCGCTTACGGTACGTCACGCTTGACCTTTCAACCTGATTACGTAATGTGTGTCGCATCACAGCTCGTGCAAGACGAGCATCTGTGGTTATAAAGTGTATAAATGTTTATTTAGTTATAAAATGTCGGCTGGTTTGTCTAGATGAGACTCTTACTCCTCGGCTGGATCGTGAGAGACTTTGAAACTGAAACTCACATCTGGACCTTCGACCCGCTGGACCATTGAAGTCACTATATGGAGAACATCCTGGAGTGTTTTCCTCACAAACCTGCATTTCTGTTCCACTGAAGAAAGAAAGACATGAACATCTTGGATGATGTGCGGGAGAGTAAATTATAAAGACATTTTAATACTGTTTTATCCAATAATAAAAATCCAGATATGAGGGCGAAGATGCTTTGAATGGCAGGGGTTAATGGCACGTCTGTCCGCAGTGTGGGAAGGAAACAATAGTCAGTGTGAGATGATGAAAGATAAACGTGTCTTCATTCTGCCAGGCCTACGGCACATCGAGACGAACAAGCAGCGCTACAGATCCGCAGGTTCATTCAGATGGGTCGCCATCATTACACCCCAGCGTGAGGGAATTAAACCACGACATCAGCCTTTCTTTGTCTGCATGCGGCGGGACAGACCTTTGTTCTGAAGCACTTTTAATCTGATCTGAAGGATGTTTATGAAGAGAGTGTTGGCCACATGCGGCGCTTCATCTCGGATCGAGCCGGACCAAAGTCTTGTTCTCACTGGTGGTCTGAGCACAGTGATCCGCTGATCTTATTAGTGTATATGTGTTATATATGGACATTAATATGCAAACACGTTTACTAGGGTGGCCATTTCCATAACACCAAAAAGGAGGACACTTTGCAGCATTTAGTGAGACGAGAATAATTGGACTCTGGTGTACTCGCAACTACAACACAATTGTGTTCATCATATAGATGGTATCATGATACAGTGATTTTAAAATAGTCTACTTTATTCATTGCCAGACAATTTGATCTACGATATATCTTGATGTACAGGTGAAAACTTGAATAATTAGAATATTGTGCAAAAGTTCATTTATTTCAGTAATTCAACTTAAAAGGTGAAACTAATATATTATATAGCCTCTTTACATGCAAAGTGAGATATTTCAAGCCTTTATTTGTTATAATTGTGATGATTATGGCTTACAGCTTCTGAAAACCTTTTCACAATATTCTAATTATGAATTTGGGGTTTTCATAAGCTATAAAATCACCGCCGCCGGCGAGGAACGTCAAAATGGCCGGAAGGCGAGCTCCGGCGGAGGGTGGCGCGGCGCGTCTTGGACGGCGGGGAGATTTGAAGTCAGGTCAACTTTATGGTAATGAGCTATGACGCGGTTCGGCGGCAACCAATTGGAATGTAGAAGTGCTCCGTTTGAGAGGATTCCAGGGAACGCAGTGTGAACTTTGGTTCCGACCACATTAGTTCCCAAGCAAAATGGAGGAGAGGTTGATCATGTGAATTTGATAAGAACACTATTTATAGGCAAGATTTTCACGCTAGAACGCTTGTTTGTTCAAGAACGCCTGTCTTGCAAAGTGCACAGTGCCTGAAAACATAACATTTCTGGACTTTTGGAAATAAAAGAAATACATAAATAAATAAATACACATTTCAGTTCTTAACACAGAAGTTCACCCTCTGCATCAGCTCAGGCTTGATATAAACGCATGCTCTTTTGTCTATTCCGGATTAGATGAGGTCTGCTGGTTCGGCATGTTAACGTTATGATATGACGTAGCCAGCACGTGAAGGCTTGTTTACGTCGTTAACCAATGATATATCAGATATTTATTTGACACCGCTTTCAGCCAATCATTTGTTTGCCCAGAGATCTTACGGCGTTAGACGCTATGCTGCTGTGTCCCAATAAAGATTATAGAGCGAGTTTTTAGGCTGATTCAGTGCAACTCCAAAAAGGGAGGACAAATGAGTGTCCGGCTCGAGGCTGCGCTGAACAGGGGCCTTAAAATCCGGACGTATGGCCACCCTAACGGTTTACTCAAGTGATGAGTGACAGACACAATCCCACAATGCAACTCTCATGATGGAGAAACTTAATTTCCACATGATTCCACAAATGAAAGTCTTAATTATTGTGAGAGAAGGAAACATGAGCGGTGTTATAACACTAGTGGTGTTTGCGTGTCACAATGGAACAGACTTAAAACCATTTTAATGTAAAGTTCCAATATAATTTTTTCTTAAGTAAGTCTTTAATTTGCTTTTCACAACAGGGAATTTACATGTCAGAAATTAATCCTCATCTGCCATCTTCAATCTCATACATGACACACATAACAATGACATGAGAACCTATTAATGATTTAAACTAGTCACTGATAGTATATATATAATACTATCAGTGTCTAGTTTAAATCATATATATATAGGGTTATTTTTTGTTTTTATGGACTTTTAGTTTGAATTTCATTGTTTCCCTGTGTTCTGTTCCTGCTTCCTTTGTTCCGCATTTTCCCGCTTCTTTTCCATTTTCCCCAGGTTCCTGATTATGTCCTTGTTTGTTTGCCATGGTTACCGACTGCTTTGTGCACCTGTTTCTTGTTCTGTTTGTTTTCTCCCGTGTATTTAAGCCTTCAGTTTATGTATTCATGCTTATTGTTGATTCAAAAGAGCTTTGAGCTTGGGAAAGAGCTATATAAATGTAACTACTTACTTAGCCTATACATACTTTAAGTGTGTTTTCATTGAGCTGTTTTTGGTGATTGGAATACCGCAGCTGCTGTATGTGGATCAAGAGAGCGTTTTGTTCACATATTTTAGTGTTTGACAAGAATTGGCAGTTCTATTGATGTTTTGCCCTCCATGTCTTTGCGCTTGTCACGTGACTGAAAACTATGATTTGTCTATGCTTTATGGAGAAGTGGTTGCGTGTGTGTGTGTGTATGTGCGTGTGTGCGTGTGTGTGTGTGTGTGTGTGTGTGTGTGTGTTATTGGCATACCCACTGTAAAAAAAATGTATCTTAAAAAAACGATCAATGACTGTCAGCTACGGCTGCCAAACAAAAACCGTAAAAATAAAGTAAAATATCCTAATTTAAATTAAGTCCAAAAAACTTTAAAATAAATGTTCCTTAAATGTTTTACAGAAAAACACTGTTATTTTACTGCTATTATCTGAATTATTACGATCAAACACCTTTACTCTAAAAAAAAAATCCATAAAAACAGTCAAATGACTGTCAGCAATGGCTGCTATACAAAAACCTTAAAATGAATGTAAAATATCCTAATTTAAATAAATGCAAAATAATTTTACAGAAATCTTCATTAAAAAATTTAAAAGAAACACAATTAATTCACATATATTTACTGATTATTTTACATAAAAAACACATTCACTGTAAAAGGTGAATCTCTTGTAGTAAACTACATGTATGATTTACTGTGACTTTTCGTCACTGTATCAGCAACTACACAGTTACTGTCAGTTAAATAAAGCAACACACAGCATTTCATCCGTGTTTCTCTGCTCATCCTGGACTGAAGCACAGGCTCTACTCTTCAACACAATGGTGACACACACAACACACCATACAGAAACACTTTACATCCCAACAGAACATTACACACTAACAGATCTCTCAAGATCTCAGCATCTTCACTTATTACAATCCATTTATTTCATACTAACATTCTTATTGAGAATTAACAGAGGTTTAGAAGTTGATGTTTTATTGAAAATAATACAGTTTGATGTCACCATGAATGGAGATCAGTGTTTTAATTTGGTTGGGTCTCTTGACCCCTCAGTTTTTAACATTATTATTTTCTCCTGGCTGCTTTAATTGTGAGTATCTGATATGTATTTGTTATGGTAGGAATCCAAGAGACTATCAGGTCTGGAAATGTTGATCACTTGTTAGTGATAATGGTCATCATGTAGTGGCCTGCTTTATTAATACCACCTGAAGTGTAATATCTGGTCAAGGAATTATATATTAATTGTTGAATTTGAATGCCAATACTGCTGTAGAAGCTCCTGCAGTACGGTGATACTCAGCTTTATGAATTAATTTTAATGAAAATGTTTTTAACAGGATCACATAGACTCGCACAGGCATCAATAATCAGCGTATGAATCACAACAATGGTGACAATGAAAAAAAATTCTGAACCACTATAAAGTCACAAAAAGGCTTTGTTGATTGTCACCATTGTTGAGATTCATATGTTGATTCTTGATGTCTCTATACTCCTAAAAAAAACTTGCTGTAAACCTTTTCTATATAATATATGTTTCTAAAATTTCAAATTGTTATAATACTGACGCCAATATTTCAAGAATCATGTGAAAAAATTATGACATTAATCTTAACTTTGTGTAAAATTATAGTCCATCTAAATATTATGTTGCCACATCTAATATATTCAGATATTTGACTCACGGTCAGAGCAGTGAATTAGGTCACCATATGATAACTATTATATCACCAGTAAATGACCAACATCATCTGATGAAAATTTAACTGGCATATGTTGCCATAACAAATGTGTATAAATAACACAGTTATAGCAGCCAGAGAAAAACTAATGTTAAAACTCAAGGGTCATGAGCCCAACTAAAGCAAACACTGATCTCAATCATGGTGACAACATTTCTTTTAAAGTTTTTTTTGCACTTTATTTACAGTTTTTTTCGATTGCTAAACGACAGTGAGCACAACTGGAGCTACATGTGCAAAACTCTAACTACAGTCTGCACAGCAGCAGTTCATGTGGACCCAAACTCTAGTTTGTTTTTCATTGCTTGAACACAGTTTTCAAAACTCTACACACTTATCCCATGACTTTAACCACAACCTGCACAACACTGTGGATTTACAGCACTTTGTTCAAATGCTAACACACTGCTGTCAAAACTGTGAACCACACATTCAAAACAGAACAGATTTCAGCCTTGTGTCTCTCAAACACTGCTGATGGACAGTTCAGCTGAGACAGGAGAGAGTTACATCCTTACAGTAAATGAGAACATTACAGGAATTTATTTTGTATTGCAATTATAGAATATTTACAGAGATATATATTACTGTAAGTTTGACTGTAAAATATATTGTTACTGTATTACTGTAGTATATACTGTAATATACAACAGGACCCAAAGGCTGGCCCCAACAGGAGGAAGGGGGAAAAATATTTTCAGATGCGCAGGAAAATGCTATTGTCGCAGATTTATAGTTTTGTACCTGCATGCATATTCACCCTTCCTCAACCCAATAGAGGAGTTTTTCTCTGCCTAGAGGTGGAAAGTGTTTTGGTCACCACCCATATGACCAAATGTCTCTTTTGGAAGCCATGCGTGCTGGATGTGAGGACACGAGACCAGAGGACTGCAGGGATGGATAAGGCACTCCAGAAGGTTCTTCCGCAGGTGCATGGCAAGAGAGAACATTAGATGTGATGTTGATGAAAACCTGTGGCCTGATGCTGGAAAGCGGCAGGATCAGCCCCTCAATTATTTGTTCGAATTACAGTACTTTTAGTTTCTACCTTTTTTTCCTCATTACTGTAATTTCGTAAATTACTACAGACTATTGAAGCAAACTGCTAATTTTCATTTACCTTAAAGAATTGTTATGTTCTAAAAATTAAATAAATCATATGAAAGAATGTCACTCTTTTCTTTGAAGAAAATATTACTTTGTATGAAGTCACTGAAATTGTTCAAACTGTAAAGATGAAAAGTTTGTATTTTCTGTATTGGTGTTTGATGCTAGTGTTTTTACTCTCAGTGTGTTCTGAGTGACAGTGTGTGTTATCTCAGTGAGGGTTGTGTAGTGTTTGGCTGCACTGAGCCTGTTTTGAGCCATGTGTTAAGAGTTGTGTTGCTTGGAGTGAGTTTTGCAGGTGATGTGAACTGTTTAGCTCAGGTGACTGTTAGTTGTGCAGACTGTAGTTAGAGTTTTGCACATGTAGCTCCAGTTGTGCTCACTGTCGTTTAGCAATTGAAAAAAACTGTAAATTAGCATATTTTACTTTAATTTTATGGTTTTTGTTTGGCAGCCAGTCATTTGACCCTTTTTTTACGATTTTTTTTTTTTTACAATGAAGGTATATGATCATAATAATGCTGGAAATACCTGTAAAATAACAGTGTTTTCAGGTTATTTAATTTAGGACGTTTTACTTTAATGTTACTGATTTTTTTGGGGTTGCCAGTCATTTGACCATTTTATCATTTAACTGTTTTTTACTGTTTTATTACAGACTATATTTGTAAATTTACATAAATTTTAATGTAATTTAAGAAAACAGAAAAAAATACTGTATGAAAAATACAATCAATTTTCTGTATAAATTTTCTGAATACTGGAATTTGTAATTAATGTCACAATACCTAAAATAACAGCTGCATTTTTATTTTACAGATATTATTTGTAATTTTACAGTGTTTTGAGTACAATTTAAAATGAAAGAAAATGATCGTCAAAAAATCACAGTTATTTTCAGTAAAATTAGGATTTTTTTTTACAGTGCATGTCACTAACGTAAAGCGTTTGCTTCTGTGTGTTTAATGCCTGGATTATCTTTGTTATTTTTGTTAAATAAAAGTATTGCTGCATCTAGATTCTCATCTCTTCACCCGTGCCTGCTCTGCAATGTTACACATATCAAATGGCATAATTTTTTATGCTGTTACACATTTCTCATTTGTTTTTAATATAATAAAATCAACCTGAATGCATGCATTTTAATGTTTCTGAACATCACAGGCTTTTCAAGTTAATGTTAATTTGTAAAACTGTTCATAGCTGACTGTCCTTAAGCTTCATTGTAATGTTCAATGTCCATCCAGAAAATAAGAGAGTGTGTGTGTCTGTGTGTGTGTGCGTCACACACACACACACACACACACACACACACACACACACACACACACACACACACACACACACACACGCTGAGAGTCATTGATTGTGAATGGCCGGAGGAGTCCATAAAGCCCTTACAGTGAACATAAACATTTTATCAGCCTCACACAGGGTTAAATAGACTGCGGCTTTACCGCGGTAATGAGCCTCGGCTCCCACTGCGCACACACGTAAAACTCAGCTCATCAAACCCACACACAACCACAATTAATTACTTTCAACTTTGGATACTTCACTAAATGCAGAAAGTACATGCGCAAATGCAAACTACCTTTTTAATTGTAATTTTAAAATTGTTTTAGTGCGCCCCCTTATAAAAAGTGCATTAAGAAAACACTCTTAAAACTACAATACTTTAAACTAACTGAATGTAATGTTTTCAGACACTTATAATTGCATGTTATTCATAATTAATAAATGCAATTAGCGGAAATGTAGTGTTTTTGACCCATTTAGGACTAAAGTACATCTTTATATATAATTTCCTAATTATTTATATTTCCTTTAAATTACAGTTAAAGTGAATGTACATTTATGATGAACTAAAACATACTTTACTGTAATTTCAATTGAAACATTTGTAATATTTAAGTTGCAATTTAGTATATTTAAAATATTTTCACTTTAACTGTAATATTAAAAAGCACATCAAAATAAGACAAAAACGTATTGATCTAAAATGTACTTTAATGCAAAACATTTGGTAACAATTAAAGTCTTTACCGGTATATACCCTAGTGAAAAAAACTATACAAAATATATTTATTTCATACTAAGTATACTTCAAATCTACTATTGAATAATTGATCTATTATTGACATGGGGACATTTATTATCCAACAATATTATTGATCTGCCTTACTCAGGTGGACGATGATGCAATTTACTTCTAGAAACAAACTTTGTTGTATTATTTTTTATTATGACTATTGACATATCACTTAAGACTTACTGATATAAAATTATAATTAAACTTTATTTGGAGTGCTTCTTTATTGCATTTCTTAATATTAAGCCTAAAATGTGATATAATATCACTATTAGTAAGGACAGAATGATCTCTGTATAATATCAGTCTTTAAATGCTATGATTTAAAGTGTATCTAAAGTAAGCTTGCAATAGTTTCTCTTCAGCACTATCAAATATACTTCATAGACTTTATTTTTTTTCTATCAAATAGTACATCTTTAGTTGAACTTCAGAACTATTTCTGGATAACTAAAGTACATTAGGTACAAAATGAGTCTTTAAATATATCAATTTATTATACCAACAGTACAATTGCAGGTTATTTATATTAAGTACACAAATGTAAATGTATGAACAAAATAAATATATTTCAAATACGTGTTTTTTACTAGGGTATATATTAATATATATATATATATTAAATAAAGGTATTTTAATGCATTAATTATGCACCTTATAATGCATTGTTTGATCTCATTAATAAGTTATATAATACACCTTTAGTAAGTAATATTGCATTAAAACATGACAAACAAACACTGTCAGATGCAACAAGAAATCAGTGAATATTATAATGCATTTTAACTGTGGTTACAATTATTTATGAAAATATGTAATGCATTATAATGTACATTACACTCTAAAAAATTCTGGGTTGTTTCAACCCAAATTTTGGGTAAAATATGGACAAACCCAGCCATTTGGTTACATTTTTCAATTACATTTTTAACCCAACATTTGGGTTTGTCCATATTTGACTCAAAATTGGGTTGTAACAACCCAGCATTAAATGCCTTTATGATGCATCATGCATAAACGCTTTAAGTAGAGTGTTACCAAACTTATAATTTGGCATTATTACAAATTGAGCTTTATAGTGGCAAGTAATTATCTGAAATCATCTAAATATACTTTTAATATTTGAAGTATACACAACAAGTTTATATTCATTACAATTAAGTACAGTACAATCAGGTGAAAAACATCCCATAGAACACAAGCGCCATGGCAACCGTTGGCACAGGCCACGCCCCTCACAGAGAGTCTAAACATTTAGTCTGTATATTACTGCTAAAAACATCCTGTGGTTTTCCCGAATGCAGTAAATGCGGCCCAGAGCTGTGGGATGATTGAAAACACTCACATATGTGAAAGAGCGCCTTTATTCACTGTGGAAATATGCCGTTTGCTACACTGTGGCACTCAAAATTAAAAACGACAGAACGGAAAAGCAAGTTGATTGCAAATTTAATTACGGCATCTTAATTTATTTTAGGATGCGGTTGCTATCTGATACACACACAAGCTTGGAAACATGCCTGAGAAAGGAAAGCCTCACAGCAGATCGACTCGGAGATATGCAGAAACATCCAGAGTCTGATGAAGCACAGACTGAGCCTTGCAACAACTGAACATAACAATCATCACACGATATATGAGGATTAACAGACCTGTGTTTCCAGAGAGAGGAGAAACATATTTAGTAATAAGTCTCATAACGGTTTCAAACTGTAACGTTCACATAACCCAAAAACTGGACATTTGGTACACTTAAAAACACATTCAGAAATAATGTTTGAATAACTATAGTGATGGGCAAGTAACACGAGTTATGTAATCTGATTACTTTCTTCATGTAACTGGTACAGTTATGCATTACTTTAAATTGAAATGCTTTACACAACATATCTGAGTGGGTTATTGTTAGACTGAATGTGAACATTTACTCGTCTCACTGTTAAGATTAGACAGGTTTTATCATAGTTTTTGTCCAACTCCATTGACTTGTATTGGATGTGCTGTTTGGTAGATGGAGTTGGACAAAAACTACGATAAAACCTGTCTAATCTTAACCGTTCCATTTCATCAGAAACGATCTGAAAACATGGCTTTAAGTGTAAAATACCGAACTTGTGCTTTAAACATCACATTTGTGGGGGTTTTTGTGTTGAAGTTTCTTCTTCTGTGAATGTGTGTTTCCTTCAGCCTGAGGATTATTCACTTCTCTTTTGCTGTGAAAGGGCCTTTACATTTGACAAAAAAATATAACTTTTTTGTTATTAAAACATAAATAAACAAGCCCAGCCCAACTCAGGTCAGAAAAAGTATGCAAAATTAAAGTAATGTAAAGTCATTTCCATAAAAAGTAACCAAGTAATATAATTAGTTTTTGGGAGTAACACAATATTGTAACACATTACTTTCAAAAGTAACTTTCCCCCAACACTGAAAATTGAAGTCCTGATGTAGTCAATAATCCCCTTAGATCCCTTAGAACTCATCTTTGATCACCAAAATTACACATTACATTTTTTTTCCCTTGAAAAACATGCCTTAAAATATCTTGAATGTAACTCGACACCCTTGCCTCATTTAGTATTCGCGGTTCTATGAATATGTAAATGAGCCACTCACTCACTCACTCAGAGATCCACTGGTTGACGATCACACGTTGATCTGATTGGTTACAAGGTAGTGTGTGACGTCAGAAACACCAGCGATTTCAAACCGTGTTTTTTGAGACTGTCTTTGGTTCACTGCAGTTTTAAGCAGAAAATACTCAGCAATGCTGTCCACTTATGAACTTACACATGGTGTGTGTTAAAGCAGATTAATAACACCACATAGACACATAAACTACAGTAAAAGCTGGATTTTTAAGAAATACTGGACTTTAAAAAAACGTTCTTCAAACATATTGTAGTTTGCTGGGACACTGTGAAATCAGCACAGAAAGGAGAACATTAGCAGCTTTACAGTTTATATAATCCAGAAAACCTTCAGATAAGAGATCAAGAATGTTGTAAATTAAACAAAGATAACTGGTTTTGCACGAAAATACACCTGCATTCTCTCTACTTCAAAAACGTCACATTTAATTCAACATGACTTGCCTTTTCTTGTAAGTAGCCTATATGTGAAATTTACCAGCGATTTTAGAGTGAAAATTGTTTTCAAAGTAAATCCTACACCGTTTTTTTTGTTTTAGTTTTTTTAGTTTAGCACACTTGCAGACAATCCGCATTTATTTATTTATTATTTCCCTGTTAAATCTGACAGTGAGCATCTGACCCAGTCGGTATCTGCCATCCTCATCGCACACCAGCTCAACAGCAGCTCTGGCGCCTTTCTTACTTTGAGCTGAAGCGCGGGGAGGATCCGTATATGCAACAGTAAACAAAGACAGGCCGGAGCGCGGTGTGCTGACAGGTAACGAGCCATTACTAATTTATGTGTGTGTGTGTGTGTGTTTGTGTGTGTGTGTGTGTGTGCTGGCCGTGCACGCGGAGCGCGCGGCTGGTGTCAGAGCTGTCAGCGCACTGACTGATGTACAAGCACTGCTTTGCCCTTCCTGTGGTCTTCAGATGCGTGTCCTGACAGGCTCACCTCACACACACACACACACACACGCACACACACACACACACACACACACACACCCGAGAGACATCATTTATTGGTATGAAACAGGAGCAAGCGAAGAGACCAGAAGCGAGGTGAGTGACCGCCGACGGATCCTCTTTTCCCTCAGTCTGGGTTAGCAAAGACACGTGACTAGCAATCTGAACTGATGCAACACATCTGGTGAGAGATGTGAAGGAGAAAATAGTACTCGCAACATCTTAGGGTGTGTTTACACTTGTAGCTCGGTGCTCTTTGTTCTTTTGGTCTGGACTTTTGGTGTGGTCTTTTTACTAGTCCTAATTCGCGTAGTGTGAACGCCAATTTTGGAACGCCATTATTGGAACATAATTTTTGGAACGTAAATGGAACTCTTAAAGGTACAATATGTAGGATTTTTGCAGTAAAATATCCAAAAATCACAAGGCCAATGTTATATATTTTGTTTAGTTGATTACTTACAATATCCTAAATGTTTCCAACTATTTGTAAATCGTGAGAATATTGCGATTTTAACCGAGGGAAGCGGGGCGTGTGAGCGGGGGTGAGGGAGTCGCCAGTCAATGGCGTCATATCCGCGTTACCCTCGGTTTCCGCTCGTACTGCCATAGTAACCAAGACAGACGTGGACAACTGGGTTATGCCTAGCAGGACGCTCACGCTGTTGTTGTTTTGTTCAAACATTATGGACCATGGCAAGCAGACTTTGAGACAAAAAGAGGATTAAAACAACATCTTTCGAGATGCCGAGAGCTCTGCGACTAACTTCGACTCGACAGAGTCGAAGTGTTATGTCACGAGGTGATGTCACGAGTATACAGGCACGTTATGTCACGAGTGTTATGTCACGAGGTGACGAAATTCTAACTTTATTTCCTTCCAAGCGGAACTAATGTTCGCCGAGATTGCCTCCCGCCGGACCCATAACAACGGAACACCGGGCTAGTTCCGGGGTTAGCGCAAAAATCCCTGCGAATGGGGTGATCAGCCAAAATCGCCGGCAGCTGTGCACGAGGGGATTGAAGCCCCGCGATTGGGACACGTTGCCATTAGGGGAGGATAAAAGGAGAGAGTACAGACCAAAGGAGAGAGTTTTGGGGACGGTGTATCTCGGAGGAAGCGTGAGCGGTGGAGAAGAGGAAGTGGGGCTGGCGAACGGGCGCGGCACTGTGAGTTTGGGAGAAAGAGCACGCCGACTCAACCGGAAGGAGGAAATCGCTGGACAGCAAGATCGTTTGTGAGAGACTGTGAGTAGTCAAATCGATCTCCATCCTCTCTCTCTTGTCTATGGGACTCCCTGATGTGAATGCCAGGTCAGAAAATGGGCGACGGCCATCTATATACGTATTTCCCACTGAGTGCTGACTTGTAGTGATGAAGAGATGTGATGCACTGTTTTGATGTGTGAAGTTTGAACTTAAACCCGCTGGATGTCCATTACTTACCTGAGTTTTCTATCACGTTCTAAAGACGTAAGAAGAGGCTAACACTGTTGTACTCCACAGATATTTGAGTGTATTATCTGACAGCCCATTGTAAAGAGGGATGTGTAGGTGAATGCTTAACCGACTGCTTTGCAGTGAAGCCCTCCAGCCGTAAGTTCTCTGTCTGTCACCTGTAGAAGAAGAGGATTACGTGCCTGTATACTCACCTGTCTGCTTTGCAGTGAAGCCCTCCAGCCTGAAGCTCCCCAGCCGTAAGTTCTCTGTCTGTTTCCCGCTGCGGAGAAGAGGAGTACATACCCGAAACACGCACCTGAACTGTCCTGC
The DNA here is from genome assembly GCA_033366665.1 of Phoxinus dragarum. Classification (NCBI taxonomy): domain Eukaryota; kingdom Metazoa; phylum Chordata; class Actinopteri; order Cypriniformes; family Leuciscidae; genus Phoxinus; species Phoxinus dragarum. The sequence goes on from JARPMJ010004379.1 coordinate 52,269, forward strand.
AGCAGCCTCCTCCCAGTCGTGAGCCCCGACTCGTTCCTTCCATTGGGAGACAGCGAAGCCACTCACCAGAGCCCCCCTACACAGCACTCTGTGGGCCTTCGGCGGGTCCGCAGGACGGAACGACCCTGCTTAGAAGACTCCCCATTTTTAATAATCTTATCCATTTTTATAGTCAATAAAATACTGTTTGTTTGAAGCCTTGTGTCTGTCCTCCTTGCCTGGCCTCTGTCCGACTCCCCAAGGGGTGGTAGGGGTCTCAGGGGTGGGTGCAGCCTGGTTGGCCCGCCCCGACCTGTGACAGTTACATGTACTTTATTAGACATATTTAGTTCAATATGATGAAATGTTAGAATATGATCTGTATGTTATTTTAATGTTGATCTAGCTTACTGCTATAGTCTCATATAGCCAACAAACAACCTAACTAACAACATTTAACACACTCAAATGCCGTTTAGTGTGATAGTGTAACTGCTAGAGCGAATGAGACAGCGCTGCGTTACCTCACAAGTTTAATTCGTCTAATAAACAGACCTGTGGGAGTAGTAATTCAGCACTAGTGTGTAGTTCGGTATAATGAAATGTCCATATTCCTTTATATCCACGGGACTAGCATTGCTTGTGGTGCTGGTATAGTCTACGTCTCTCATTATCAATCAAGCCCTGCTTCATACCACAGTCATGTTAAAAACATCAATGTATTCACTCATCCATAAAAGATCCATCAGCTTGACAACAAGATCCATAATCCCGCTTAATGTTTTGCGTCATCAATATACGCCTTTGTTATTGAAAGAGGTTAGTGACCCCTGGCGGTGAAAAAACCTACATATTGTACCTTTAAGTGTAATTTTTAACACTGAACCTAAAGATACAATGCAAAAAAAAGCAGCTTTTATGATTTTTTTTAACTTACCGAACATCCAGTGTTGCGTGCTAAATGTGCTAGCGGGACCAAGACCCACTTTTCAACTGGTTCACACATGAGCAAATGACCTAACAGAGCAATCAGCACTCCAGAGTTTGTTTATACGGAGCCCTTAAAGGGATGTGGTGGTGCTAAACATTTGCGATGGGAGAACAACATATTTTACAAATCTTTTGCGTTCCCTCGCAAAGATAAACCTGTGGTGAGCTCGGACAGACACTTGCTGTTTAATGTCCCGCTGGCAGTGCTTCAGAACTACGTACGTTAGCATGGAGCATTTCATAGTGTTTGAACTTGGACTCTAATATAAAGAAATGTGGTAAAGAAAATAGTTTTCACACACAATTCTGATTACAGGGGCCAATTATGGATTAATAAAGACTTGTTTTCACATGGCTCCTTGCACAATCATGTTATCACCTCAAAACACTTTTTACCATAGTGCATGATTTGTAAAGCAATATTATTTTGGAGTTTGCATCATTAACCCAGCTCAGGTTAAGTCACGATAAAAGAGCTCAAAGACAAGAGTTTATAAACAAGCTAGAATGCATGGTGAACATTGGTTTTGTGAACACTATCAGGTAGGTTTACGGTTGTGTACAAACTCCAACCTAATAAAACGTTGCCAAATCCACGTTCATCGGTTCCGGATAAAAACTAAACACGCTTTTAGCGCCACTCACTGGACATTTCACGTTGAAACTGTCGACTCGCGAAGCGTGCACAACGCAGCGTATTTTGCGTTTGGCAAAAATGTTGTCAGTATGTTTTTCTAATGAGCATGAGCTGTAATATTGTTTCATTATGGATAACTGTTGGAACTTTAAAGGCCCCCTGAAATCAAAATTTAAGTTTTTTAGCTTTTAGTATGAATATGTTAATATGTTAGCTTTAAGGTTATGAATAAGCTTCCAAATCACTGACAAAATTCGCATTTAGGAGATATAAGCATTCAAAACTTACAGTCTCTCACTTCCGCTAAAATGGATCATCACCGCTTCTCATCACATCTTCTGTCCAATCACATGCTCTCTAGAATCTGAAGCTCCGCCCCCTCTGCTATAAACACCACCTGACCGAAGCGACTGTTGACACACACGCAGCAATATGTGTTGGAGTGTGTGTTCGGTTCCTCAAACACTCTAGTTTTATTCTGGTTTTCCAACTGTACGTTGGTTAAGAATCGAATGTCTAGAATTTATTCACATCTCTACTATTGAATCCAGCGTATCATCAGCGCTCAGATTCGCTTCCATGGTGCTGTCAGTCTGTGAGGGAAACTAAACGCTATTGGCTATTTGAAAAGGGGGAGGGGCCATTCATTAAGTCCCGCCTTAGCTTCTGTTTCAGAGGAAATTACGTCAACGAATCAAACAAAGCTGCGCGATCCAAGGCACTTCTGTGGGACTTTATTGTTGAACCAAATATGATCTCCTGTTTTCTGCTAAACTCACAGGGGTCAGAATGAAGGCCAGAACCCATCAGAGAGTAGAAGCGGTGTGTGTGTGTGTGTGTGTGTGTGTGTGTGTGTGTGTGTGTGTGTGTGTGTGTGTGTGTGTGTGTGTGCACGTGGAGCGCTGGGCTCTCTCTCACAGTCGAGCCTTTGTTTGGTCTCCTGGAAACATCTTTGATCAGCTCCAGTGCTGACAGCTGCTCTCCGCCCGGACAGGTGACAGAAGCCGCTCACACGCTGACTGCAGGTTAGCCGCGGACGCTCGGATCAGGAAAACACGAAGTCTCTACTGTACCGCACTGACGGTGAGCAACGGCAGATGCCATTACTGTCTATGATACAGTCCCAACTAACAGTTCTGGCAAGTTATGAGCAAACGTTCTTCCGGTAACATTAATAGAACATTAATAGAACATTTTTTTAAAAGTTATTTGGTCTTTTAAGGGTGCAAGAGCCATATTTGGAATAATTAAAATGTAACATTAAAAGCATAAATGTTTGAGTGAGATTTTAATTAGTTTAGGTTTATGTACATTCGTTGAGAAGTTGTAATGGTTTGCTCTGTATTAGTATTGGACTGTCTTTAACACCTTTAAAAATTGGTGTTCCCTTTATGATGTTTCATTAAACAAAGTTCGGGAGGAGCACGTTAAAATAACCAATCCAATTAACTTGTCATCAACAATCATCATGTCTATCATCATGTCTATACTCAGTCGACTTACCTACTGTACATTCCTCTACAGTTTTTAGCATCCCTCCACCACCCGACTCCCCGACTCCTGGACCCCCGACTCCCGGACTCCCCGACGCCCGGACTCCCCGACGCCCGGACTCCCCGACCCCCGGACTCCACGACTCCCCGACGCCCGGACTCCCCGACGCCCGGACTCCCCGACGCCCGGACTCCCCGACGCCCGGACTCCACGACTCCCCGACTCCCCGACGCCCGGACTCCCCGACGCCCGGACTCCCCGACGCCCGGACTCCCCGACGCCCGGACTCCACGACTCCCCGACTACCCGACGCCCGGACTCCCCGACGCCCGGACTCCCCGACCCCCGGACTCCACGACTCCCCGACGCCCGGACTCCCCGACGCCCGGACTCCCCGACGCCCGGACTCCACGACTCCCCGACTCCCCGACGCCCGGACTCCCCGACGCCCGGACTCCCCGACGCCCGGACTCCCCGACGCCCGGACTCCACGACTCCCCGACGCCCGGACTCCCCGACGCCCGGACTCCCCGACGCCCGGACTCCACGACTCCCCGACTCCCCGACGCCCGGACTCCCCGACGCCCGGACTCCCCGACGCCCGGACTCCCCGACGCCCGGACTCCCCGACGCCCGGACTCCACGACTCCCCGACTAATTGCTCTGTATTAGTATTGGACTGTCTTTAACACCTTTAAAAATTGGTGTTCCCTTTATGATGTTTCATTAAACAAAGTTCGGGAGGAGCACGTTAAAATAACCAATCCAATTAACTTGTCATCAACAATCATCATGTCTATCATCATGTCTAAACTCAGTCGACTCACCTACTGTACATTCCTCTACAGTTTTTAGCATCCCTCCACCACCCGACTCCCCGACTCCTGGACCCCCGACTCCCGGACGCCCGGACTCCCCCGACGCCCGGACTCCCCGACCCCCGGACTCCACGACTCCCCGACGCCCGGACTCCCCGACGCCCGGACTCCCCGACGCCCGGACTCCACGACTCCCCGACTCCCCGACGCCCCGGACTCCCCGACGCCCGGACTCCCCGACGCCCGGACTCCCCGACGCCCGGACTCCACGACTCCCCGACGCCCGGACTCCCCGACGCCCGGACTCCCCGACGCCCGGACTCACCCGACGCCCGGACTCCCCGACGCCCGGACTCCCCGACGCCCGGACTCCACGACTCCCCGACGCCCGGACTCCCCGACACCCGGACTCCCCGACTCCCCGACTCCCCGACGCCCCGGACTCCCGGACTCCACGACTCCCCGACTCCACGACTCCCCGACTCCACGACTCCCCGACTCCACGACTCCCCGACTCCCCGACTCCCCGACGCCCGGACTCCACGACTCCCCGACTCCCCGACGCCCGGACTCCCCGACTCCCCGACTCCCCGACTCCACGACTCCCCGACTCCCCGACGCCCTGACTCCCGGACTCCCCGACTCCCCGACTCCACGACTCCACGACTCCACGACTCCCCGACTCCACGACTCCCCGACCTCCCCGACGCCCGGACTCCCCGACTCCCCGACTCCACGACTCCCCGACTCCCCGACTCCCCGACTCCCCGACTCCACGACTCCACGACTCCCCGACTCCTTGTGATTGGCAGCGCTCAGCGCTTGTTCGGGAAATGTCCCGCCGCTTCATAACCGCGAGCTCTACTCAGATGTACATCGTCAATTTCAAACCATTTCGAGGCCGATTCAGACCCTGACAATGTTAACGAACAAGAGGATCGCGTTGAACGGATTTCATGTACGGATTTTGCAAGCACGGATTTTACAGGACGTTTCAGAGTGGTATGTTTATTTTATATTATACATTTTCTTATAGATATGATGTTATCCACCATTTAATCATATTTGTTGGAAACCAGTAATCAATCACACAATTCCTAAGGGACGGTGAACAGTCTTACAAAAGCTCCAGTGAACACTACATCAACACTGTAATGTTAGTTACAGCACTCCCCTTCATCTACATCATAGCGACTGTTTGATTTCCAATGGCCCTCATTGTTAAAAACAGTTTTTGATATTTCTGACGCGTCTGTTATAATGATAAAGCTGCTCATTTTCAAACTTTACGTACACAAACCAGGGTATCTAAAA
>JARPMJ010004379.1:62500-65000 GCA_033366665.1 Phoxinus dragarum
AGCGTCTTACACACATCTTCAAAACTTTGCCTCTTTTCTTTTCCAAAACTTTACACACAAGTCCAAGAATTGCACACACAAAACTCAAAATGCCTCACATCTCTTGCTAAATGAAGCACTGCATTCAAAATATCACAAACACATCTCAAAAGCAAACATTTGTCTTATATTTATGGATATATCATCTACACAATTATTCAAAACCTAAAGCTCTTATGAACATTTCTTTGTGAGACTGAAAGTAATTGGAGATTATGAAGAATTCACAGTAAACAGGAAAGCAAAACTGAAACTAAACTATTATTTTTTTACTGTAAGCATTTGTGGCTGTGAATACATATTACTACAGCTTGACCTTTTACAGGCCTATTCTAAAGCCCTGATTGGCTGGTGTTCATAAAGCGCAAGGAGGAGTGTGTGTGTGTGTGTGTGTGAGGCTCTGATGAATTAATGTGGTGTTTGATAGGTTGTGTTGCCAGGTTGTTGTGTGTTTCATAGAGAATTGTGTGTTGTGGTTTGCAAAAAGTGTTGAAGGCCGAGAATGAGTGTGTGGTTTTGCAGGTTTGGTGTGTGTTTCTGCTGTTTGAGTGCTTCAGATATTGCATCGTGAACAGCAGAAATGTGTTTTATGCTTTGGAAGCTGGAACACACGCCGGCTGAGATGTAGTGTGTGTGTTACAGGATCTCACGGTAATGGAGGACGTCCCAGCTCTGGGAGACTGAGCATGACGGAGAACGAGACGTGGCGTTCGGCAAGGTTTGTAAATATCAGAGGTTATCTGACCATCGCAGCGTCCAGATGCTCGAGACACACTGTGTGTGTGTGTGTGTGAGATCCGGTGCTCTCCTCAGGGTGTACTGACGGCCGTGAGATTGGAAGATTTGGGAGACTTCAAGCACAAAATAAACCAACAACAACAACAACAAAAAGTAGTTGTAAGGATTAGTTCACTTTCAAAAAACGTTTTGCTGATAATTTACTCACCCCGATGTCATCCAAGGTGTCCGTGTCTTTCTTTCTTCAGTCGAAAAGAAATTAAGGTTTTCGAGGAAAACATTCCAGGATTGTTCTACACAGAATGGACTTCGATGGCAACCAAATATCCCAATGTTCAAAGAAGTTTCAAAGTCCGTCTCAATGCAGCTTCAGAGTCTCCACACGATCCCAGTCGAGGAATAAGGGTCTTATCTCGCCAAACCATCGGCCATTTTCTAAAAAAAAGGAAAAAAATGATATACGTTTTAACCACAAATGCCCATCGTGTAGATCTCTGAGATGCGCCACGCATTGCGTCATCCAGAGGTGGAAGTAACGAATTACAACTACTCACGTTACTGTAATTAAGTCGTTTTTCGGGTACTTGTACTTTTCTGAGTATATTTTTAAATCTGTAATTTTACTTGTACTCAAGTAGATATTAAGCTAAGTAATGTACTTGGCTACTTGTAAAATCATATTTCGTTACTGAGTACAATTTTAATTGATATTCAAATCTTTGACCAGCATTTCGGTAGCCAATAAAAATATCTGATCGTAAACGGACCAATAAAAACCCTGATATTTGGACTGAAATAAGCCTCCGCACTCTGAGGTGTTTAAAGGCGGATCATAAGGAGGCAAGAACCTCAGAGTGATTCACGGCTGGACTGAAAGTTTGGAGACACAACAAACCACATATATACATTTAGATACTGAAATATCTGACAATACTCCAATACTCATTTCTGAAGTATATAGCCTACACCGATACCAGCTGCGCGTTCTCGTTCTCTCATCTCTCGACAGCGAGTTTGACTCCCTCCCCTCAGCGCGGGATCGCAGGTATTGCGCATCATTTTATTCATACCTGCAGGTTTCTATAGCATATTTTAATGGCAAATGTCGCGAGCGCAATATTTTAACGCGAGGGCACATTCATGTAATCTCAGAAAACTGGACGCGAGCTCTCAAATAAGGCCTACGAATAAACTGGACTCAGACAATAGGCTTGTTTGAGATGCGCCTTGCCTCGCCTGAAATGTATGCGAGAGTAGGCGGCTGCAGTGATGGGAGGAGTGGAAAAAGCGCAGGCAAGCCAGACAGTTCTCTCTTCTCGCAGTGGATCTGACACCTGTGAGATCAAAGATGGATATCGCGGGATTCACGGGATTCACGCTCGTGCACAGTGTTGCTAATAAACTGGATGTAATTTAAGTTCTGTTGCTTAAATATGAAAATAAATATAATGAACAAGACACCCAAATCACTTGTTAGGCTATATAATCCCATTCCAAATACGTGTTTATCAATCTTTTTTTTTCTTTAATACATGTGTTTATATATATATATATATATAAATTACATAATCACATAATCCATATAGAGATCGCACTGTCAGAGAGTTTGGGAATATTCACAGATCATTTATACACATAAAACATGATATCAGAGTTTTAATATCAAACATTTTAAAAGAGAACAATACATCATGGTTGTTTAAACCAATGAGCATTAAGCTGT
>JARPMJ010004379.1:70000-77267 GCA_033366665.1 Phoxinus dragarum
CTTATGAAACCACAAAATCAAAATCCCAGAAAATGAGAATATTACATGTAATCACACAATAATCACACAGTAATACCATGGTCACTGAACCGGGTTTTGGCTCTTCTGCAGTGTGTGCCGGTGCAGATCCTGCTGGAGAATGGAGGACATGTCCTGGTCGACGCTGCGCTGACTCTGGATTTAATAAAGCACAGTGGACCAAAGTCCTCTTTTCTGATCAGAGATAATGTTGCATAATTTGTAAACCGCGTCCCAGAGTCTGGAGGAAGAGAGGAGAGACACACAATCCACGTTGCTTGAAGTCCAGTGTGAAGTTCCCACAGTCAGTGATGGTTTGGGGCGCCATGTCATCTGCTGGTGTTGGTCCACTGTGTTCTCTGAGGTCAAAGGTCAACGCAGCCGTCTACCAGGAAGTTTTAGAGCACTTCTTCTGCTCCTGACCAACTTTATGGAGATGCAGATTTCATTTCCCAACAGGACTTGCACCAGCACACAGTGCCAAAGCTACCAGTACCTGGTGTAAGGACCATGATATCCCTGTTCTTAATTCACTATGGCTAAGCCCCGCCCCCCTTAGTTACTGTTGCTACGTCCGTCGACTTCATCTGGGCTCTGGTTTGGTATCAACATGGCTTATGCTGTGACGCTCTTCCTGCTGAAGTTTTATCAAACTTTTATAAAGCAGCAAATAAAGTGTCCGATAGAAGTAGGCAGAAGGGGCTCAGTGTGCGTTCGAAGGCTATTCAAGACATACGGAGAAACGCAAGCAACAACAAGATCCAAACAGAGGCAAAAGCATAACGGTCACAGTCAAAAACATGACCCACCGCATATCCTAATGGAGACGGAGACTGGGACTCACAATATCAGGAGCAACACTGTTCATGCAGAGCTGGGTCTCTATTCACTTCTATAATCGTTATTACAAAGCAAACGGACTACGCGAGTATAAAGCTGTGTTTATTAGCAGCGTGTGCTAGCGTATCAACAATTAGGGTAGAGAACCGAAATCATGACCTAAACCAGCATAAAACTGTCTAACTAGTGTAACTTCACAGTAAGGTTAAAACACAAAAGTGTGTTGTTGATCTTGAGGGGTTTCGCTGACTGAGGACGTCCACACAGTTTAATCCAAAGACGACACTTGTCAGGATTTGACTTCGGTTTTGGGAAGGGAAAAACGGACACCTCCTCCAACCTCTCTGGGAAACACGTATCTGTGTTACAAACGCCCCAGGCACAACGCTTAACCATATTTCTGATAAAACTACGACGGTAATAGCCTGCCGAGACCAAACATATGAGACGCCGGTGTTAAAGTCAATGGAGCGCCGTGAAAAAGTGTCGGACCCTCTGTGGAGCTCGTTCTTGGCTGCGCTGTGATTGGTCAATCTACATTCTAGGGCGTGGCTTAGCCAAAGGCGAATTGGCCAGCAAACTCGCCTGACCTTAACCCTATAGAAGATCTATGGGGTATTGTGAAGAGGAAGATGTGATACGCCAGACCCAACAATGCAGAAGAGCTGACGACTCTATATATATATATCAAATAAACAAAGATCGGTAGACAGGTAAACAAACATGAATAATAACTCAATCGAAATAACAAATAACTTTCGATCAAAGGGTGTTGTGTAAACCTTTAGGGCATAAGTGTGAGAAATATAGGAGCTGGGATAGAGGAACAGGAGATTTATCACCTTTTTTTATTTAAAAATTGCATTTTTTCCTTGTTACTCCCTCTGTCACGAACACACACACAGGAAAAGGTAGATCCAATTGCAGTTTATTTAAAGGGTAATCCGTACTCACAAAACAGTCCAGGCAAGGGTCATAATCCATAAAGGCAATCCGAAGACACAAGACAAGAACAAGGTACAGGCAACAACAGGAACGGAAGTGTGGGGACATTAACAAGGACTCCGTGACAAACACTGAAACAGACAGGGTATATATACACAAGTGCTAAATGAGGTGACAAGACACAGCTGAACACAATGAACACTAAGTGACAGACAGGATCATGGGAAATGTAGTGAGAATGTGGATGACACCGTGGGGAAGAGGACATCTAGTGGACACCAGGAATACACAAACCAGACACTGTGACATAACCCCCCCTCTACGGAGCGGCTACCAGACGCTCCAAGACCCACAAAAAACAAACAAAACAAGAGTCCAGGCAGAAGGTGGAATGGTGGAGGATCAGGGGGAGGGATGGAGGGCCAGGACCATGAAGGGGAACAGGAACAGGGGATGACAATTTAACCGGCGGCCGTGGTGAAGCAGACAGTCCATCGGGCGGCCAGGGCGAAGCAGACAGTCCATCGGGCGGCCAGGGCGGAGACGACAGTCCATCGGGCGGCCAGGGCGGAGACGACCCCTCGGGCGGCCAGGGCGGTGAAGACCCATCGGACGGCCACGGCGGTGAAGACCCCTCGGGCGGCCACGGCGGTGAAGACCCCTCGGGCGGCCACGGCGGAGACGACCCCTCGGGTGGCCACGGCGGAGACGACCAGGGTGAAGACGACCACTCGGGCGGCCATGGCGGTGAAGACCAAGGCGGAACAGAGACAGACCCTGGCTCAGGAACTGCAACAGACACCACCGGCTCAGGAACTGCAACAGACACCACCGGCTCAGGAACTGCCACAGACACCATCGGCTCAGGAACTGCAACAGACACCACCGGCTCAGGAACTGCAACAGACGGCTCCGGCTCAGGAACAGCAGCAGACACCGGCTCAGGAACAGCAGCAGACACCGGCTCCGGCACAGCAGCAGACACCGGCTCCGGCACAGCAGCAGACACCGGCTCCGGCTCAGGAACAGCAGCAGACACCGGCTCAGGAACAGCAGCAGACACCGGCTCAGGAACAGCAGCAGACACCGGCTCAGGAACAGCAGCAGACACCGGCTCAGGAACAGCAGCAGACACCGGCTCAGGAACAGCAGCAGACACCGGCTCAGGAACAGCAGCAGACACCGGCTCAGGAACAGCAGCAGACACCGGCTCCGGCCCTGGAACAGCAGACACCGGCTCCGGCCCTGGAACAGCAGACACTCGGCTCCGGCCCTGGAACAGCAGACACCTGGCTCCGGCCCTGGAACAGCAGACACCGGCTCCGGCCCTGGAACAGCAGACACCGGCTCCGGCCCTGGAACAGCAGACACCGGCTCCGGCCCTGGAACAGCAGACACTGGCTCCGGCTCTGGAACAGCAGACACTGGCTCCGGCTCTGGAACAGCAGACACTGGCTCCGGCTCTGGAACAGCAGACACTGGCTCCGGCTCTGGAACAGCAGACACTGGCTCCGGCTCTGGAACAGCAGACACTGGCTCCGGCTCTGGAACAGCAGACACTGGCTCCGGCTCTGGAACAGCAGACACTGGCTCCGGCTCTGGAACAGCAGACACTGGCTCCGGCTCTGGAACAGCAGACGTGAAGTGGACAGTCTCTGGAACGGCAGACATCCTGTGCCTCCTCCACGCATGCAGTACCGCCACCGCATAAAAGAGGAAGACCGCTCTCTTGGCCGTGGCAGGACTGATGGTGGGAGCGGGCTGCTCGGAGGGGACGGCCTCCGGGACGACAGCGGGCCTGCTCGGAGGGGACGGCCTCCGGGACGACAGCGGGCTGCTCGGAGGGGACGGCCTCCGGGACGACAGCGGGCTGCTCGGAGGGGACGGCCTCCGGGACGACAGCGGGCTGCTCGGAGGGGACGGCCTCCGGGACGACAGCGGGCTGCTCGGAGGGGGACGACCTCCGGGACGACAGCGGGCTGCTCGGAGGGGACGGCCTCCGGGACGACAGCGGGCTGCTCGGAGGGGACGGTCTGCAGTTCTTGCCGAACGGTGAACGCCTGCTTTCTCCTCCTCCTCCGTTTATGATGGCAAGACGGTAGGATCGAGCTTACCACCTCTGGGGGCTCTACGATCTCAGGAAAAGGCATGGCGGCCATCTTGTCTGGGACCACAGGCGTAGCTGGTGTATCCCACTGGCTACGATGCTGTAGATATAGGGTGAACCCCCAAAAGTCCAATATCTCCAGCCCCTTCATCTCCCACCGAGGCAAAGGCTCATCAAGGCAGTCATTAAAAAATCTTTCAATGCCGCCTCATTATAGCCCATGCCCCTAGAGAGAGTCCAAAAGGTCTGAGACAGACAACCCACCGACTGACCCTGCTGACGTAGGGACATTAAATTCTTGAGTCTTCCCCTCCTCTCCTTTTCAGTGGTGGGGGGAAGGATACGAAAACCCGTACTGCTGGATCTATACATGACGGAGTCCTTCTGTCACGAACACACACACAGGAAAAGGTAGATCCAATTGCAGTTTATTTAAAGGGTAATCCGTACTCACAAAACAGTCCAGGCAAGGGTCATAATCCATAAAGGCAATCCGAAGACACAAGACAAGAACAAGGTACAGGCAACAACAGGAACGGAAGTGTGGGGACATTAACAAGGACTCCGTGACAAACACTGAAACAGACAGGGTATATATACACAAGTGCTAAATGAGGTGACAAGACACAGCTGAACACAATGAACACTAAGTGACAGACAGGATCATGGGAAATGTAGTGAGAATGTGGATGACACCGTGGGGAAGAGGACATCTAGTGGACACCAGGAATACACAAACCAGACACTGTGACACCCTCTTCAAATCCTCTAGACTGAAGGAACGTCACAATATACAGACAAGGCTTTAGCGCGCATGTCCAGATCTTCAGCGGCCGCGGCTCGCGTTCACTGAGGCCATCGGCGGGAGCGCGGACAGGATTGTGATTTGTAATTCTGAGTAATCGCTTAGGACAAGACCTTACACCAGTTTATCTGTTCATGTCTGTGGGCCAAAGTCAATACTCATCATATAGTAATGAGCTGAGAATATCTGAGGCTCTCTCTGGAAGCTCAGAGGACTCAACCTGATGTTCTGTGAAAACACGGGGAAAACGGCCAGCAGGCGCGTCCAAACAACATCCCGAGTGCTAGGAAAACCAGGAGTGAGGAAAACCAGGAAAACGCACATGAAAAATTCAAGCACTGCTGATTTCCTGATGCAGTTTCAACCCGGAACATTAGCTTTCAGCCGAACGCTGCATGCGCGTCGGGGCGCGAGTCTTTCTAAACATCGTCCTGCCAAAGCCTTATTATTCCTGCCAGATATTCACAACCGCTGATATCTGATGCCTCGGGTCGGGTGTGTTATTAGCGCGTGTCGCTCTGAAGTCTTCATTGGTTTAAAGAGGAGATTACACACACACACACACGGCTCAGGTGCGGTCGGGCCGGATCCGTTCACTCGCCGCTAATCTCCGCCGCGGGCTCACACACACTTATTGAAAATGGTGTCTGTGCCACAGCAACACACGTAAGCTCATGCCTCTGGACGCTCTTAGCTAACACTGCAACATGCCCTCCAACGCCTGTGTGTATTTATAGAACAGATCCAATAATGAGAACAAAGGTATTGTTGTACGCTAATGAACGTAAAATGAAGAGCTTCTCCCTCGAGTGCGAAACACAGAACTTCTGTTGTCTTTGCTTGAAGCCGTCTATGATGATCACTAGTGGTGCCGATGGTGACGTGATGAAGCCTCTAGCACAGAGTGTGTGTGTGTGTGTGTGTGTGTGTGTGTGTGTGTGTGTGTGGTGTGTGTGTGTGTGTGTGTGTGTGTGTGTGTGTGTGTGTGATGGGCAGGTTTAGGGATAGAGACAGAATATACAGTTTGTACAGTATAAAAACCATTACGCCTATGGAGAGTCCTCATAAGTATAGCAAAACAAACTTGCGTGTGTGTGTGTGTGTGTGTGTGTCTTGCTGGTATTGAGGTCTCTGGGTTCTTCTTCCTCATGTGTGTCTCTGTGTCTCAGCTGGAGGAACGGCACGATTATTCCCTCGTTCATGTCAAACTGAGACAAAGATGTTTATAATACGGCCTGTTCGTAAACTACAGACTAAAGACTCTGTACAATGGTAAGTGTTACTGTGCGGATGCTGTTTGTCTCATCGCCTTTATGCTAAAGTGTAGTGAAGATGGTTGCCAGGCTGTTGCTAGGCGTTTACTTGGGTTTTCCGAGTGGTTGCCATGGTGTTGCTAGGCAATTTCTAGGGTGTTCTGAATGTAGCTAGGATGTTCTGACAAGTTGACAGGGTGGTTGCTAGAGTATTCTAAATGGTCACTATGGTGTTGCTTGGCAGTTGTTAGGGTGTTATGAGTGGTCACCAGGGTGTTGCTAAGGTGTTCTGAATGGTTGCCAGGGTGTTGCTGAGTGACTGCTAGAGTGTTTAAGTGGTTGCCATGGTGTTGTTGAGTGGCTGCCAGGGTGTTGCTATGGTGTTCTGAATGGTTACCAGAATTTTGCTAGTTGGTTACTAGAGTGTTTTGAGTGGTTGCCATGGTGTTTCTGAATTGTTGCCACATGGTGGCTAGGCATTCTCTGAGGTATTCTGATTGGTTGCATGGGTTTACTAGGAGCTTTCTAGGGTGTTCTGAGTGGTTGCCAGGGTGTTTTTTTATTGATTGCCAAGGTGTTGCAAGGACATTGCTAGGGTACTCTGAGTGGTTGCCAGGGTGTTGCTAGGCATTTGCTAGGATGTCTGAGTGGTTACCAGGGTGTTTTTCTTTTTGCATGGTTAGCAGGGTGTTGCTAGGAAGTTGCTAGAGTACTCTAAATGGTTGCTAGGGTGTCCTAGGTGTTTTTAATGTTTCTGGTCTCAGTTCTGGGTCTGGAGATGTGTGTCTCGTCTTCCTCAATGTGCGTCTGTGGGACTTTCAGCCGTTTTCTGGTCCAGCAGGTGATTCACTGAGTGCACACACACACACACACACACACACACACACGCGCGCGCGCACACACACATACACACACACACACACACACACACACACACACACACACACACACACACACACACACACACGTGAAACAGCTTGTCATGTGAAACACTTTCCTTAATATTTATCTCCATTTACAGTAATTAGTGAAAAACACACAGATGGCGCAGCTTCACAAACGCTCTGACTGTGAATGTGGATGTCATCACTGCAGAAGAAGAGGAGAAGCGTGTGTCTCTTTATGGCTTCTAGCCCTCCATCCAAAAAGTGTTTTTCTGTGGGATTGACGCTAAACGAGTGCACTCCGATAATGAAAACGAGGGGCATTAACGAGGTGAAACACTCGTACTTCGTGGGCCCTATATGCCCTGGTGTTAAACCTGAGAGACAGCTGTAATATCCCAGCGAGCTCCTGGAG
>JARPMJ010004380.1:0-77227 GCA_033366665.1 Phoxinus dragarum
ATCGCTTGTCTGTGTTTGAAGTTTGTGTTTGTGCTTGTGCTTCGAATCGCTTGTTTGTGTTTGAAGTTTGTGTCTGTGTTCGAACCGCTTTGGTTGTGTTTGGAGTTTGTGTTTCGAATTGCTTAACTGTTAGTTTGTGAGCGTGTGAACATATCTCCGATACTAACGTTACTCTCTATAAAAAACAATCGGATTGCTTTGATATCGCTGGTTATATCCAACTTTCCGAACTTCCGTTGCTATCTCTTTTGCTAGCATTTGCACGCGTGGTCTCGCCTATCGACCGTCTTATTTACACTCGAATCACTGGAAGGATACGGGTTCTATCCACGATTTTCAGTCCTAAATTAGTAGTGATATTGGTAGCATCACTGCTAATTTATTGTTCATATCTGTCATAATGGCGAATACATCGGATGTGTGTCTACCTCTGAGTGCAGGTGAGGACACGTTTGAGCTGCATTCGGTGCGGCTGGAGCTGGAGTCCGTGGAGAAGCAGATCCGTGATCTGCTGGGGAGGCAGGCCGAGCTGCGAGACCGACGATCAGCGCTTGAAGCATCACGCGCCGATGCTCACAAGTCAGTGGTTAGTAATTTTTCGACTCCGGCCTCCTCTACTCCGTGTATTTCTCTGCACAGGACCCGAGCACCCCCTGGTTTCGTTTACCCCGACACCGACACAGCACCATGGACCCTGGATGATGCCACAGCGGAAGACACGAGCCAGGACCAGAGCAAGGACCTCTCCGCCCCTCCCGGTCTTCGAGATCTCCACCCGGAACCCGCTTCTCCCCTCTTCGCGAGACGGAACGCGACGACGCTGTGATCATCGGCACTTCCATGGTCCGGCATGTCCGCGCTACCTCAGGTAAAGGTATGGTGCGCACTCACTGCTTTCCTGGTGCTCGTGTTTCTCGATGTCGCTGCGCAGGTCCCCGAGATCCTGAACGGTGACGAACGCGTCGGAGCTGTCGTGCTGCACGCGGGGGGTGAACGACATCAGGCTGCGGCAGACGGAGGGTTCTGAAGAGGGGACTACAGGAGCCTGATCGAGACGGTACGCAGAACATCGCCTGAAGCAAAGATCGTCGTGTCTGGACCGCTTCCCACGTACCGACAAGGACAAGAAAGGTTCAGTAGATTGTTTGCACTAAATGAATGGTTGATGTCATGGTGTAATGAACAGAGACTGCTCTTTGTAAATAATTGGAATCTGTTTTGGGAGCGACCTAGGCTCTACCGTGCTGATGGCCTGCACCCCAGCAGAATCGGAGCGGCTGTTCTGTCGGACAACATCTCCAAGACGTTACACACCATATGACTAGTAAGTCAAAGTCCAAATCACATTCTTTGCTGTCCCAAATTAATTGATATAAGTACCAGTGTAGAACACTATATAGAAACTGTGTCTATTCCTCGTTTAGTGAGGCTAAACAATAAATCTACTGCAGGATCTAAGAAAAAATCTAATTGTGATTAAACCAGAAAATCTCGCTATTAGTGAACAAAAAACAATTTCTAAAGCTAGGTCTTCTAAACATTAGATCGCTTACACCTAAGGGCGGTTATTGTAAATGAAATGGTCACTGATAATAGCTTCGATGTACTCTGCCTTACTGAAACCTGGCTTAAACCAAATGATTATTTCGGTCTTAATGAGTCCACTCCACCAGGATACGGTTATAAGCATGAGCCCCGTCTGATTGGTCGTGGCGGCGGTGTTGCAACAATCTATAGAGATATTCTTAATGTTACTCAGAAAACAGGTCCCAGGTTTAATTCGTTTGAAGTACTTGTATTAAATGTTACGCTCCTAGATGTAAGAAAGAAATCCCTATTATCTCTAGCCTTGGCTACTGTATATAGACCGCCAGGGCCCTTACGCTGATTTCCTAAAAGAGTTTGCAGATTTTCTCTCAGATCTATTGGTCAATGTCGATAAGGCAATAATTGTTGGAGATTTCAACATACACGTTGATAACACAAATGATGCGTTAGGAGCTGCGTTTACAGATTTATTAAACTCCTTTGGGGTCAAGCAAAACGTTAGTGGTCCCACTCATCGTCTTAATCATACTCTAGATTTAATTATATCATATGGAACCGATCCAACCGATATAGATATTATACCGCAAAGTGATGATGTCACTGATCATTACATGGTAACTTGCATACTACGTACGGCTGAAATGTGTCATGGTTGCGGCACGTTATCGACCAGGCAGAACAATCCTTCCAACCACTATAGATAGATTCTTGAATAGCTTACCTGATCTATCTCCGCTCCTCAGTGAACCTGAAACAAACAGAGGAACTAGAGGAAATGACTAGCAGTATGAGCAACATTTTCTCTAGTACATTAGAAACTGTTGCACCAATTAGATTAAAAAAGGTTAGAGAGAAAATTAAAGCACCATGGTACAACAGTGCTACGCATGTTATCAAGAGAGAAACTCGTAACTTGGAGCGCAAATGGAAACAAACTAATTTAGAGGTCTTTAGAATCGCGTGGAAAGACAGTATGTCACGTTATAAAAAGGCTCTAAAAGCAGCCAGGGCTGAGCATCTACGCAAACTAATAGAAAATAACCAAAACAATCCAAGGTTTTTATTTAACACCGTGGCTAGATTAACAAATAAACAGACATCACCTGGAACAAAATATTCCGTTACATTTTAATAGTAATGATTTCATGAATTTCTTCACTGAGAAAATAGAAAAGCATCAGAAACACAATTGTAAATGTACAATCTTTGACAGCGTCTTATGATTCAGCCTCAATTATCGCCCCTCACCAACAACTACAGCGCTTTACAACTATAGGACAGGAAGAGCTAAATAAACTTATCACTGCATCTAAACCAACAACATGTTTATTAGATCCAATACCCACTAAACTACTGAAAGAAGTGTTACCTGTAGTGGGAAGAGCCTCTTCTCAATATTATTAACTCGTCTCTATCTTTAGGACATGTTCCAAAAACATTCAAGCTGGCAGTTATAAAACCTCTTATTAAGAAACCACAATTAGATCCAAATAACCTAGCAAATTACAGACCCATTTCAAATCTTCCATTTATGTCTAAAATACTAGAAAAAGTTGTGTCCGCTCAATTGTGCTCTTTCTTGCAAGAAAACGATATCTATGAAAAGTTTCAGTCTGGATTCAGGCCACATCATAGCACAGAAACTGCGCTGGTTAAAATTACAAATGATTTACTTTTAGCTTCTGACCAAGGCTGTATCTCAATACTAGTTTTACTCGATCTTAGTGCTGCGTTTGACACTATAGATCATAAAATACTCTTAGATCGACTACAAAATTACACTGGTGTACAGGGACAGGCATTAAGCTGGTTTAGATCGTACCTATCAGACCGTTACCATTTTGTACATTTAAATGGGGAAAAATCAAAGATAACGTCAGTAAATTATGGAGTGCCGCAGGGATCTGTGTTAGGCCCCCTGCTATTCTCAATTTATATGCTGCCACTTGGTAATATTATAAGAAAACATGGAATAAGTTTCCACTGTTATGCTGATGACACTCAATTATATATTTCATCTAGACCAGATGATAACACTAAATTATCTAAAATGACAGAGTGTGTTAAAGATATAAAATATTGGATGACGTGTAATTTTCTTCTATTAAATTCAGATAAAACGGAGGTATTACTGATTGGTCCAAAAAACTGCCCACAAAACCTCTTACAATACAACCTTAATCTAGATGGACGTCCTGTTACTTTATCCTCTACAATAAAAGACCTGGGTGTTATACTAGACCGCAACTTGTCTTTTGAAAATCATATTTCAAATGTCACAAGAACAGCCTTTTTCCACCTTAGAAACATTGCTAAGCTACGTAATATGCTATCAGTTTCTGATGCAGAAAAGTTAATTCATGCATTCATGACCTCGAGACTAGATTACTGTAATGCTTTATTAGCTGGTTGTCCTGCATCCTCCGTAAACAAGCTACAGTTAGTCCAAAATGCAGCCGCTAGAGTTCTTACTAGGTCAAGAAAATATGATCATATAACACCAATTTTATCATCTCTACACTGGTTACCTATTAAGTTCCGTATCAATTACAAAGTATTGTTACTGACCTATAAAGCCCTAAATGGTTTAGCTCCTGTGTATTTAAGAGATCTTCTATCGCCATATAATCCATCGCGCTCTTTAAGATCGCTAAATTCGAGGCTCCTGGTCGTACCTAGGATAACTAAGTCCACTAAAGGAGGGAGGGCGTTTTCACATCTAGCTCCTAAACTCTGGAATAGCCTTCCTGATATTGTCCGAGTCTCAGACTCGCTCTCCCAGTTTAAAACTAGATTAAAGACGCATCTCTTTAGCCAAGCATTCACATGATGCATCTCATACCTTTTATACTACAGTTAAATCAGATCAAATGCATTCATATTATGAACAGCAGCTACGCTAATTATTTCCCATCTGCCTTTTTTGTTGTTATCTCGGGATGCCTGTCCCGAGATAACTCAAATAGAGTTCGTCAGCTCCAGTTATGTATCCAGCCTCTCATGGAGACTTCAGATGCCCCAACGCCTATGATGAGACGACTCGACGCCTGTGAAGAGACGACCCAACGCCGGCGATATGTTATGCCCTAAATTTCATGATTAACTAACTGTATTTTTGTATGTATATTTTTAAAATGCATTTTCTGTAAAGCTGCTTTGAAACAATGTGTATTGTGAAAAGCGCTATACAAATAAACTTGAATTGAATTGAATTGAATTGAATTCTATATTGTTACATTGTTTCCAGTAACATTCTATAATGTTAAATTGTTTCCAGTAACATTCTATAATGTTACATTGTTCCCAGTAACATTCTATAATGTTACATTGTTTCCAGTAACATTCTATAATGTTACATTGTTCCCAGTAACATTCTATAATGTTACATTGTTTCCAGTAACATTATATAATGTTAAATTGTTTCCAGTAACATTCTATAATGTTACATTGTTTCCAGTAACATTCTAAAATGTTAAATTGTTTCCAGTAACATTCTAAAATGTTACATTGTTTCCAGTAACATTCTATAATGTAAAATTGTTTCCAGTAACATTCTAAAATGTTATATTGTTTCCAGTAACATTCTATAATGTTACATTGTTTCCAGTAACATTCTATAATGTTAAATTGTTTCCAGTAACATTCTAAAATGTTATATTGTTTCCAGTAACATTCTATAATGTTACATTGTTTCCAGTAACATTCTATAATGTTACATTGTTTCCAGTAACATTCTAAAATGTTACATTGTTTCCAGTAACATTCTATAATGTTATATTGTTTCCAGTAACATTCTATAATGTTACATTGTTTCCAGTAACATTCTAAAATGTTACATTGTTTCCAGTAACATTCTATAATGTTACATTGTTTCCAGTAACATTCTAAAATGTTATATTGTTTCCAGTAACATTCTATAATGTTAAATAGTTTCCAGTAACATTCTATAATGTTAAATTGTTTCCAGTAACATTCTATAATGTTACATTGTTTCCAGTAACATTCTATTATGTTAAATTGTTTCCAGTAACATTCTATAATGTTACATTGTTTCCAGTAACATTCTATAATGTTAAATTGTTTCCAGTAACATTCTATAATGTTACATTGTTTCCAGTAACATTCTAAAATGTTATATTGTTTCCAGTAACATTCTATAATGTTAAATAGTTTCCAGTAACATTCTATAATGTTAAATTGTTTCCAGTAACATTCTAAAATGTTTGAAGAATGATACAATGTAATGTTCCCTCAACATTCACATAACCAGCATTGAGTTTTTAACATGCAGAGAATATTCAAGCTAATTTCCCTCATTTGACGAGCACATAAGTGAAGAAACTGTAAGTGTGTTTGTTTGACTCTCTCTCTTCTTGTCTGTGGGCGGGTGAACGCTCAACAAAAGCTCTCCGTTCCCTCAGATTCCCTTCATCCTGCCATTAAAGGATCCGCGCTCGAGCTGCTTTACTGTTAAATCAGCTTACCTTCAGTGAAGCTCAATACACTGACAAAACCCTTGTGTTCTAATGTACAGCCTCTATTCAGAAACACACACACTCACAGATGTGCAGCCATCTGTCACACAACTGCATTGCCGCCTCAGCACTGAAGACAAGACACTGGATCAATGTTGCACACGAGTGACAAAGGACCAATCATTGCACTTTCACAAAATCATATGCATTCATGATAGACGTGTGTGTGTGTGTGTGTGTGTGTGTGTGTGTGTGTGTGTGTGTACATGTACATGAACAGGTGGCAGATCCCATTATAGGTACAATATGTAAGATTTTTGTAATAAAATATTAAAAAACCACTTGCACAGTGTGATATATTTCATGCAGTTGTTATCCCAAAAGTCTCGTCCCTTGCCATTGTTGCCTATCAATGATGTAATATCCGCGCTATCCTCGGTTTCCGCTTGTAGAAACCATAGATTATATGTGATGCGATCTAGGAAAACCCACCACATGGTAAAATTTGACATATTACAGGTTTTGATACCATATTAAAGCGGTTTTCAAGCCCTTTCCAAATCTGTTTTTATTTCTTTTATCGTTTGTCTGTAACAAAAGTTATGGTCATCTGAAGTCGGCTGATCGCTATGATTTGATATTTGATTTGATTTGAACTCACGACTGGCGCTCTTTTTTTATTGCCTTTTTTTCACATTACATATTTTAGTAATGAACATAGATTAGGTATCATTCGAAAACTTATGAACTCAAAATTCATCCTGTGAAAACCGTTTTGAAATTGGACGATTGAGGCAAGCAAGATCTTTTAAGCGAGCAGCTTAAAAGCTTCAAAATAAATAGCTTCAAAATAAATAAATAAAAGAAACTTGCGTGCCGTTGTAGTTTACACAGGACTGGCGGGAACTTTATTCTGGTATGTGGTTTATTTTGATAGGTGAACTGTATTTGTAGTGTTAAGAGAAGGAGAGCTGTGCGCGATTTTTTTTTTTTTTTTTTCACCTCCGCTCCGCCGTGAGTGTTCAAAGAGAAAGACACCGTCTTTTCAGCTTGCCACTATAAATCGCGATTTTTCTGCACTAAACTAGCGAATTTTCCTAATATATATTCAGAGATGATAGACAAGATGTTATAGAATAATAATTTAATGAAAACCCAATTTTGACAAAAAACTGACATTCAATCTATTTTTAGACCTTAATGAAAACGTGCCAGCGCGACATCCGACGGGTTTTCCCAGATCGCATCACATATATATATATAGATCCCTCATTAGCGGCCGTTTCAATATTTATCTATGATACAATATTGCAGACGCCGTTGTGCCGTTCAGTCATCATGGATCGCGATTACTGAAATTCCATAAAAACGTAAACATAGATCTAATGAGACAAGCAGGCTTTGGGGAAAACAAAACATAGAAATAAAACAAGGATCAATATTGGCGTGGAGTTTGGAACGCAGCCCCAGTCCATAATCGTCATGCCCTTCACCATAGACAGTATATAAACTGGACACAGCGACCTCATAGATTTCAACAGAGAAAAGTGAAGCCCATTTCAAGCACTCACTTCCTGATCGGCAGGCGAACTGCGCAGACTCAAACTGAGTCGCTGTGCCGAGAGAAATATGAATCATTCCCTTCTGATTCTCGCAGAGACGGAGAGCGTGAGCATTAGCTGTCCATGAGCTAGCAGCGGGAGCAACTTTATCACTCTCTGTGGGCTTCTCCCTTGACTTTATGCCTCCACGTCCTCCCGATTGCCTGCGAGCTTCTCCGCCGGTCTATACGGTAGTTTCTCGACTTGTGTGACAGAGAGTCGCGTGGTTATGACGCAATCGTTAGCCTATTTTTACAAAAACAGCTTCTACGGGGCCATAACGTAAGATACAAGGTAATGGAGCCTTTTATACATTGCCGTGTTTCTTTAGAAATAAATAATGGACAAATGGAGTCTTTAAACGCCTCAGATGTAAAGTTATTCGCTGTCAAAGTGACGCCAAAATGAATGGGAGTCAATGGAGTGCTAACAGAAGGCGATGGCTTGATAGCCAATGGCGGCGCCCGGGGAAGCTTCAGTTTCCGGCGGATGGATTATCCCCTTGGCTGCGGAGTCTGCATCAGCATATCGACCGCTCGCGAGCACCCTTCTGAGACCTAAAATGACAAATGGGACACCCTACGGTCTCACGGACTTAACGGACATGCGCAAATACCTGTATTTACTTCCTGTTTTCGGTCGAAGTCCAAAGTAGTCGATTGTCGAGTTCACGCGCATAGGTTTAGTTACCTATGATCACGTGCGTGAACTCGACAATCGACTACTTTGGACTTCGACCGAAAAC
Organism: Phoxinus dragarum; assembly: GCA_033366665.1. Taxonomy (NCBI): domain Eukaryota; kingdom Metazoa; phylum Chordata; class Actinopteri; order Cypriniformes; family Leuciscidae; genus Phoxinus; species Phoxinus dragarum. Next base: position 8,370 of record JARPMJ010004380.1, read on the forward strand.
AGGAAGTAAATGCAGGTCTGTGCGCTGGCTGATATAACATCATTTTTATTAATATCTTTCACATCTACTGCAGTCAGATTCACTCGTGTTCACTCTGAAGGAATCACTCAACATGGCTGGGCACTTGTATGACACATCAAGGATGTTAAGAGGATAAAAGCAGGTTTAAAATTTGCTCAATTGAAGTCAACAGGGTGCAAATTTTAAAAAGAGGATAACACGGTGTAGGCAACACCGATTTTTGTCGTTGTTCTCTGTATTGACAGCACTCCAAATGTACAAAAAAAATGACCGGAGTTCTCCTTTAATGCTGCGTGACTGTAATAACCACTGAGTGTCATTTACTCACATCATCATGTTGTTTTCTTCAGCACGGACCGGGAGTTTTCCCTTCGCTTTGCTCGCTGGGGGTTTACGACACTGTTCTGGTCTCTGTAAAGCGATTTGTAGAGCACTATACAAATACATTGGAAGTGAATTGAATTTCATTATCAAAAAACATGAAAACTTCAACTGTCTTTTAACCTTTCCCATCTCTGACGTTTCCCATATCTGTGGAGCATTCATCAACCATTTACAAGTCATTGCAAAATAACAAGCTGTCGTGTGTGTGTGTGTGTGTGTGTGTGTGTGTGTGTGTGTGTGTGTGTGTGTGTGTGTGTGTGTGTGTGTGTGTGTGTGTGTGTGTGTGTGTGTGTGTGTGTGTGTGTGTGTGTGTGTGTGTGTGTGTGTGTGAGGAGGAGAAATAGAGCTGTGGATGGGTCATGAAATTAAAGAAACAGAAAGAACAGGGAAGAGAGAGAGAGAGAGAGAGAGAGAGAGAGAGAGAGAGAGAGAGAGAGAGAGAGAGAGAGTCTCTGCTGTACGTCACTGGTGTCAAGATGGATATAAAGCAAGTCTATTTTATTGAAGAGTAAAATCTATAGCGTATTTTATTGTATGCTATACAGTGTGAAGTATAAATTGCACAATATCTACTTTAAACAATTATGTGAATGGATGAATCCCAAAAGGGGTCAACAGATTTATCTATCTATCTATCTATCTATCTATCTATCTATCTATCTATCTATCTATCTATCTATCTATCTATCTATCTATCTATCTATCCATCCATCCATCCATCCAACCATCCATCCATCAATCCATCCATCCAACCATCCATCAATCCATCCATCCATCCATCAATCCATCCATCCATCCATCCATCCAACCATCCGTCAATCCATCCATCCATCCATCCATCCATCCATCCATCCATCCATCAATCCAACCATCAATCCATCCATCCATCCATCCAACTATCCATCCATCCATCCATCCATCCATCCAACCATCCATCCATCAATCCATCCATCCAACCATCCATCAATCCATCCATCCATCCATCCATCAATCCATCCATCCATCCATCCATCCAACCATCCATCAATCCATCCATCCATCCATCCATCCATCCATCCATCAATCCAACCATCAATCCATCCATCCATCCATCCATCCATCCATCCATCCATCCATCCATCCAACCATCCATCCATCCATCCATCCATCCAACTATCCATCCATCCATCCATCCATCCATCCAACTATCCATCCATCCATCCATCCATCCAACTATCCATCCATCCATCCATCCATCCATCCATCCATCCATCCATCTGTCTGTCTATAAAACTACTTTGAAGTGAAAAACTTCAAGCTTTTAAAACTTCAAAAGTTAAAAAACATTTAAGTATATTAAATAAATATTTCCTTAAACTTAGATAGAAATAAGAGTATTTTTTAAGTATATTTAAAAAATGTAATGTTTAAATTGAACTTTTTACTATACTTATTGGATTTGAAGTATATGAGCAATACTCGAGAGTGCACTTTATCCACCTCACTATGCATTCACAGAACACATTTGATCAGTGTGTGTTCATGCAAGAATGAATCTTCAGAATTAGGCATTAATGTTCAGAGTTCTGAAAACATCACAGATGAAGCCCTCGTGACACTCTTCAAGCACTACACACAGAGAAGAGCTCTTAATGCTGTTCTAAACACACTGACAGGTCAACACACACATCACACACACACACACACAACACAAACTAACACCACCGGTGTGAGATCGTAACAAAGAGAGAGAATGTGTGAGCAGAAAACAGGCGCCGCACACACACAAGCCTCATTACTCTATTTTTCAAATGCATGTTATAGATCTCAGTGTGAACGATTAATCTGTGCACATGTTTAGTTTTTACAAAAAATGGTTTGACTTCATAATGTTTAAACAAAATGTAATCAAAACTGATGATGTATGCAGGACTTCACTAATCATTTAGTGCTCTTAAGCCCCGCCCACATTTCAACATCCAATCAAAAACTGATGCGCAGAACCAAGCCCCGCCCCATTTATTCATTGGATAATCTGTTAAACTCAGATGTACATCAAAATATGGAAATATCTCAGATTTATTAGAAAAGTTGTTCATCATGAAGTTTAATATTGTGTGTATCGTGTTTCTATTCGTCTGTTCTTGGGAGTGAAAGAATTGTCAAGGGAAAAATAAGAAAAGGTGATAATAAAGTAATGAAGTTATTAATGTAGATTTGGTTTACTCTAGAAGCTGCATTATAAATGTTAAACTAAGTTTAGAAGAAAGAAGGTAATGCAGCAGCCAAAGCAAGCAAGGGCCATCGTCCTTCAATAAACACATTTAATAAAGTACTTTATTTAAATGATATAAAGTCAACTGCTTTTAACAATTAAGAACCATACATTATTACAAGGAAAAATATTAACACACGAGGGAAATCATTGTTGTGTCCGTGAAGATGTGAAAAAATAGGCATAAATCTAGATTACACATTTACCCAAATTATTATACGCCTGTGTAACCGAAGCTAATTTGTGTGTGTTTCTCCATCATCCTCATACAATGTCACTTCTCTGTGTTTTACGGCCCTGACGAGAACGTCGGTCTCCTCGGCTGTGAACCGCTCCTGGCGTGCGCCGTTATAATAGCAATCCGCCGTTATAATAGCAATCCGCCGTTATAATAGCAATCCGCCGTTATAATAGCAATCCTCCGTTATAATAGCGATCCGTCGTTATAATAGCAATCCGCCGTTATAATAGCAATCCGCCGTTATAATAGCGATCCACCGTTATAATAGCGATCCGCCGTTATAATAGCAATCCGCCGTTATAATAGCAATCCGCCGTTATAATAGCAATCCGCCGTTATAATAGCAATCCGCCGTTATAATAGCAATCCGCCGTTATAATAGCAATCCGCCGTTATAATAGAAATCCGCCGTTATAATAGCAATCCGCCGTTATAATAGCAATCCGCCGTTATAATAGCAATCCGCCGTTATAATAGCAATCCGCCGTTATAATAGCAATCCGCCGTTATAATAGCAATCCGCCATTATATTAGAAATCCGCCGTTATAATAGCGATCCGCCGTTATAATAGCGATCCGCCGTTATAATAGCAATCCGCCGTTATAATAGCAATCCGCCGTTATAATAGCAATCCGCCGTTATAATAGCGATCCGCCGTTATAATAGCAATCCGCCGTTATAATAGCAATCCGCCGTTATAATAGCAATCCGCCGTTATAATAGCGATCCGCCGTTATAATAGCGATCCGCCGTTATAATAGCGATCCGCCGTTATAATAGCAATCCGCCGTTATAATAGCAATCCGCCGTTATAATAGCGATCCGCCGTTATAATAGCAATCCGCCGTTATAATAGCAATCCGCCGTTATAATAGCGATCCGCCGTTATAATAGCGATCCGCCGTTATAATAGCAATCCGCCGTTATAATAGCAATCCGCCGTTATAATAGCGATCCGCCGTTATAATAGCAATCCGCCGTTATAATAGCAATCCGCCGTTATAATAGCGATCCGCCGTTATAATAGCAATCCGCCGTTATAATAGCGATCCGCCGCGGAACAAGCGCGCCGGCTCTTAAAGGGAATGTGAGAGGACGCTCTGATTGGTTTATTTCAAGTTACGGCCAAACCACACCTATGAATAATGAAGCGACTTCAGACCAACACATTTTAGATTTGCGGTATCCACCCACAAAGTTACTTGCGTTTCGCGTTTGATACTTGCGTTTCAGAGCGTTAAAATAGGGCCCAAACTGTATGCGCGTTAACACGCTACATAATGGCCAAGCACGCGCCCTTAAAATAGCATCTGACTAACGCGCGGCGCCGCTGTCTTTAGACTGGGTTTCTCCTGGTCAGTGGCGGAGTTGTTTTCTGGAACTGCAGAATATCACCAGGGAACGTTTGCGCCGGAACACACTCCTCTCTTCACTAAACCGCCCCCCCGAGCGCAAGTTCATTCCCTAATTTACCGACGTGTGTCTGTGGAGGGAAGAGTCCGCTGTGCGCGGGTGCAGAATAGGAATGACACATGCGTCGTGTACAAAGTCCATTGCGCTGGGTGCAAGATAGGGCCCATAAAGTCTCATCCTCTTTTGTATATTGCATATACGCACAAATGAATGTATTTTGTGTCGGCTCAGTTGCAGTGCGTCATGAGGTGCAACTGTGATCTCCTCCAGATAAAGCTGATCAGAATGACACGGGTCCAGTCAGGCAGGGAACGGAGAGCCATGTCTATTTAGAGAGCTTGTGATGGTCGTGCTGTGGATAAGTGTTTGTGTTTGTGTACATGTATAAATAGTCTGATCAATGCCATGCTTGTTTGTACTACTGAGCTTACCATGTGTTGTTCTTTATAACAGTCCTTTCTGCACGCTGTGTGTGTGTGTGTGTGTGTGTGTGTGTGTGTGTGTGTGTGTGTGTGTGTGTGTGTGTGTGTGTGTGTGTGTGTGTGTGTGTGTGTCTTCATCTCTCCAGGCCTCCGCTCTGGCTGAGTCCTCCATCGATCACCGCTCAGCTTTAACTTGCCGGTTGCGCTTCGAACACACACACACACCCCAGTCTGAGAGCGTTTAACACAGTGGTGCCAGTCAGACGTCTGATTGCTTAAACTGGCAAAGACATGCCGACCAATGACACACAGACTTACAGGTTTTTTTGTTTTTTGGAAGGCTGAGGGAAATTTACATATAAATCATATCTTTTATAGCGCCTTCCACAATACACATCATTTCAAAGCAGCTTTACAGAAAATGCATGAATCCACATTACAATTTAGAGTGATAAGTTATGCATTTCAGAAATGTACATATAGAAAATCACAGTTATCTAAAAATGTAATAATTTAATGCAGACAAATGATTATGACTTTTAGAAAAAATTATCATTATTAATCATATAATGTTTCATCCCAGCTAATATGTTCTAAGAATGTTTTACTAACGTTACCATTAAAATTTTAGTTTTAGTAAATTTTTGTGAATGTTCATTGAATGTTTAAAACATTAATTTTTTTAATGTTTTAAGCCGGGAACATTTCATTGTATCATTATTAAAACATAACGCTACTTTTAAAGGTTCTCTGAACATTCTGAAACAAGTAATAACATTTAAAAACGTTAGACGAATGTCCAACAAAAAAAAGGTCCGTGAACGATGTATTGTACCGTGTAGTCACACATGCACAAGTCAAAAATAAGCAAATAGTAATCTTGTAATCACAAAGGAGAATATGAGCCAAAACTGCAGACTCGACACAAACATCACCGGACACAAGAACTAACTCAAACTGAGGCTTACAGAGCAAACAAAGGGAACTAATGAGTTAATTAATGAACAAGTGAACAGCATGAATCAATATAAAGAACACACACACACACACACACACACAGGGAAACATGGAATGATGACATAACACTAGCCGAGTTTCCATTACTCTTCAAATTGCGCAAATTGAAATTGCGAATTGAAAATATGACCAATTGAAACGCATCGCGAAATTCGCATTGCGAATTTACAGTCACCTGACGTAGATGACGCGGTGTGTTCGGACAGAAGACGTGACTGAATTATTTATTAAATTCATAAAAGACAAAAGAATTACAGGAATACTGGATTCAAAATCTCAAAGAAATGGTTCAGAGTCAGGGGTGCGTTTCCCGAAAGCATCGTTAGCCAACTATGATCGCAAGTTCCGTCGTTATCAGCAGTTCAACGATTTGGTGTTTCCCGAAACCATCGTTCCAACGAACGTTCGCAAACAGCATCGCAAACTTGTGTGGTTGGAGCGACAGATCTCGAGCTGTGGTTAGAAGCAGAGTTTCTAGTTTACATGAGATATAGACTGAATAAATCCTTATCTTTAGCAAAATAAGCAAGCGGACATTCAGTACAACCCGTGTTATTTATTTAGAATACATACAAATGTAATTTACGTCTTCTAGTTTGTCAAGAGATTTAAAGCACCGTTTTTGAAGACTGCGCATGTGCGAACGTGCTCTACTGTGTAAGAACGAGCCAAATATTGAGTCTGGTAATAACGCAAAATAACTGAGAAAAATGAGAAATGGTCTTCAGATGCCGTGTCTGTAACTTATATGACGAAATCTAGCGTTAATTCGATCTCAAACAGATTAATTAAAAAAAGTTATTAGTCCACCACGTGCGAGACGTCATAAACCAACGTGGTTGAACGATACTTTGCGACATACGGTTTCGGGAAACAGTCGTGACTCGCTAGTTGATTTCTCCAACGATGCATCATGCTATGGTAGTTAAGCAGCGAGCGATATAGTTGTACGGGAAACGCACCCCTGGCTGGTCTCCATTGACAAGCGTTAACTTCCTTGAAGGCGGTCCTCTGTTGAAGTTTAAAACTATTGGATCTGCCCAGAGCCACTCTGGATCTGCCACTAACGCTTGGTCGTGACGTATGACGACTCAAACTAGCGCACGACCTCAACGTCATCATTCTCAGCCACTCCCTCTGTTCACCGATTGGACCGGTACATTGCAATTTAGTACCATTTCGATGGAAATGTATCAACTAACTCACGATTTATAGAGTCACGAAGTATCAAAGCTAGCCTATTTGTATCAATTCTTCGGGATACTGCCGCCTGTTACCGGGAGGCGTGGTTTGGGAGTGTCCTCGTAGGGCAGTGAAGCAAGTGCATTCTGGGAGTTGTTGTCTTTCATCCACATGAGCCACAAATACATTTTCTGTCTTTTCTCCGTCTAGAAGTCTCCAAATTCAAAAATAATTTCACATTTCTACTACATAAATGACCCATTTTAAATACACATTCATCTTTCCAGAGGTGAAGTATCCCTTTAAGTTCCAGGACCATCAAGGATGTTCATCCACAATCATGTCCAACTGAAATCGCCTGCATCCAAAAACTAAAAATACTGAAACTATTTTTTTTTTTAGCAAGGTATGCAAAATAGAGTTAGACAGGTTCTCCCTGGGTCTTGGAAAATGGCACTGGTTTGAGTTACATTACAGACGAGTATTGGACCGGAGACAGATGACAACAGCAATCACACACACATCTCTCAGGCCTGACAGCAGTGTTCAGTGCCATGATCACCGCCGGTTATAAGCAAACACCGGGTCATTACGTCTGCCGAGACATGTCCATGTCCACAAACACTCGTTTCACACACTGAAGATATTCTTGGAAATATAATAAGCCAAAATATGTCTTGTTTATTGCCTAATAACAAATATAATAGAACTTGAGTCTTTTCAAAAAATTGTATTTGCATAACATTCAATCAAAAATGAAAAATATAATCCCCTAATTGTTGATGAGACTAAATTAACTGCAAATGCAGACATGCACATCACATCAGTCACACAAAATACTTCTACTAAGTCATAAACTATATATAAAAGTCAGTCCAAGATTTCTAAAAGCCATGGTCTCTCCAACTCATTCCAAAAATGAATGATCAAGATACAACAACAGAGAAACAAGATTGAACCAGCTCAAGACCGAAGGACCGGCGAGACAGAGACGAGACAGGGCTGGACAGAGACAGTGAGAACGGACTCGTGTATTTTTAGGACGCTCCTCCCCAAAGCACAGAAGTCATGGTGTAGCCTCAGATATTCCCAGCAAGCAACAGCCGCCATTTCAGCGTCTAGGTTAACTATACACCCGATATAGTCCGGCTATGAGTAACACACTTCTAGACAAAATAACCTTGAATTTCGTTACATGTCGTTTTTGCCAAAATAACTTGCGAGATGTTTGATATTCAATGATGTAAGCAAAGTCAACAGATATTACAAGGTGTTTGGTTTCATTTCTTTGACATGTTCTATGTGTAGGCTGTGCGTAGACACAATAAAAATGCAAGTTAAGGTTAAGGAAATAAAGCCAACAATTAATGGTTTATAAACCCAATAGGTTTTTTATTTTACTTTTTATTTGGTCATTCTTTATATTTTTATTATCCTAAGTTGTTGATGTTCCATATTTTTTTAATCATCTTTATATTGTATTTTTGATATTTTATTTGGTCATTTTTATGTTTTGATCTTTTTGTAAGTTGTCTAAGTTGTTAATGTTCTTTTTTTCAAAATAAAACCTTTATATTTCATTTGTTTGGATGGATTGTACTTTGAGAGCCCGTTATATTTGAGTGAAAAGAATCCTTTAGCCATCATTTTGTTGTCTATTACCTGTGTATATGTAGTCGTTTAATAGCCGTCTAATAGATGACTATAGTCTATTTTTGGGCGATGGTTAGACGTATTCGATTTTCACTAACAGCCCAAATTCAGCCTTTTAGCCTAGACGTCTGGGCTGTGTTCTGACGGCTTTTAAACGCAAAATGGCTGTCTGGGAGTTGGCTTCTAGAGTTCATGACATTGACAGACAACAGTGCAATCCATGATACGCAAATGCTTCACCAAGATGACCAATGTTTTAGGATTTTCTGTACGTCTTCTCATTGCTTCTTCCTGTAAATTCATGCATTTGTATTTTCTTCTCTCTTTTTGTCCAAGTGTCTCAGGAGCTGTTAATGTTAGAAACACCCTCAGTGTGTGTTTAGTTAGCTTAGTCGCCCTTACCGTGACACTATTATCTCTCAATATCCTCTCAAGACACAGGCTGCAAGAGGAAATGATTACGGTGTACGACCTTATACCTCAACATTTGTGGCACACATTATAACACCCACAATAGCTTACATGTGCACACACTTCATTTCTGTTTACTCCCACTTATTAACACACACACACACACACACACCATAAAACCCAAACACATTTGCCCGTGCTGTTTTTGAATTCTCACCGTTTCTTTCTTTTCTTAACTATCGCTGTGTTTCTCCCACAGCTTAATGCTCTGTTTCTCTCGGCCTCTGCTCAAAGCTCTCTCTCTCTCTCTCTCTCTCTCTCTGTGTGTGTGTGTAATAGGCAGATTGATCTGATCTTCTGGTCTCAACGGCTGGGCTAAACCATTACTGATATCACGATTAAAGTCCACACACTTGAGTGAGCTGGCAGAGCGCAGAGATTCGGCTCATTCTTTGATAAATCGTTACCAAAATTTGATCACAGTTACTATAGCTTCTCCAACTTCAGCCGAGGAAAATAAGCCACTCTCCCTATTTCTTTATATCACATATTTTCAAGTATACCACAGATGACAATCACGCACAGTGTTTAAAAAATACAATTTATACGCACACTAGGGCTGCTGGGTATTGACACAAATTTGATTTGATTCGATTACGATTCAATATTGATTATTTTGGATATATATCAAGTACAGCAAATTTTCTCAAGGAAAGAAAATCTGAAACTATACATGATGTCAGGTGGTAGGTTGCTATATTATTAAAGGATAAAATTAGTTTGTATATAAACACTTAAAATAAAGTATAAAAAAAACAATAAAGTTAATAATACATTTATATTTACATAATAATGTTTCTTCTCCAGTTCATTTTTTAAAATAAAATATTTAAATAGTTGCTGCCATTAAATCTTTATGGATTTATTTGAAAATATTGACGAAAAGTAAAAGAAAAATATTAATATGTAAAACGGTTCATATATTAATCAAAATACTCCTCTCTAAAGTTATCTTTCTAGCTAACTATCGTGTTAATGGTTGTGACGGTAAATTTTTCTTAGGATTTATGAATCGATATCAGTTCATAAAAATGAGAATTTGTTCCATTGATTAAGTTTTCACTTTCTGTGTTTTCTTCCTATGTTTGAGTTCGTTTTCTCAGCAACTTATTTCCATTTCCATGGTTTGTGATTTTCTCACCTGTTACTTGTTCAGTTCTCATTATCCCAGTGTTTATACTCCTCCGCTTGTTCAGTCGTGTCTGTGTTATCCTGCAAAGCTGTTTGTTTCATCTGGTGTTTTTTCATTTAATTATTTTTGTCTTTTTGATTGAATAAAATTATTATGTGACTATAAAACGACTCTTTACTCACTCTACTTAACCAATAGATGACAGACATGCACTATAAACTGGACGATTTCTGGAAACATGTTTTGTTTTAGTTTTGTACATGCACGCTCAAGTAAACCAGAAAATGAATTTGCCATCTCCAACTAGAGCTAAAATTACGTTGTGTCTGCCCTAAGCTAAAAGTTATATATTATTCATATTGCATATCACATACTAACATTATTTAATACAAACTTACTTGTGACCAGCTAAAATCAGAAAATAACTTTAGAAGTAGAGTTAACATGAATGAGGTTTGTTTTGGTCGATTATGCATACTTTTTTTTATTAGTACATCATGAAATCATTTTTTTGATTATAGAATATTGCAGGGTTTATTCTAAATGATTTATCGGTGCACATTATTATTGTTTGAATAATCTTGAATCAGAATATCTTCCTCTTGCATCTTCTCTTCTCTGATGACGAGGGCGGGGCTATAACCTGTCACTCACATGAGATCAGCCAATAGCAAACCACCACCATCCAATCAATTCCCCACAGACACAATCAAGCCCCGCCCACATTTATGTCTTGTTCCAGAAGCATTTTACTTGGATATATACGGCACAATAGGGACTAAAAGACGAGCACAACTTCTGTTTCATGACGACTTTAAACTGCAATATCATAAAGGATGTTCAAGAATGTTAAAACGTTTCATTATTATTATTAATATTAATAATCAGAATATACAGTTCTTATCTAACCAGGTGTTCTGAAGCAACATGCATTTTGCCTAATCACACTGAAAGCAAGCGTGCACTTCTTCAATGAGAAGATATCTGATGTTTAAGGCATAGTTATGTATGATTATGGATCATGAGATTCCACAGTAGTCGAGGCCACAGCAGTGGAGAAAAAAATCAAAACAACCAATTAGTAAAATGCTGTGTCCGTGTGTCGTGGAAGCGCTGGTTAGAAACCAAAAATGTTAAAATTTACATGGAGGTGTTTTGAACACTTGTCATGCCTGGTTAGGACAAAAATGTGTAACTTTTTATAGTTGCCGTGCAATGTAGCAAGTTGGCACATTGATTTATAATGTGAGATCGTGGTATTTTACAAAGGGTTTATAAGCTCTATTCCAGTCAGGAGTCTCAACTATCCATTTTTTTAACTTACAATTTTACATTTATGGTTCTTTATCCACAAAAGAGGGATCTTGAAGCAAAATTCATGTCATATGGTTAATATACTCACACCTCACATGATTAAGAGATTTCGTGGCTATTTGAACATTACCCTCGGGTAGGACAACAGGGCCCTTCGCGGAGATTTAGACCTGCAATCCCTAAAGAAACAAGTATTAGCAACTTCATAGCAACCAGTACCCCTGTGTCCATCCTGTTGTCATGGAGACAACCCCATGCTTCGGCTAGAATAGAGTGCAAGTGCTGATGGGCGAGATGCTTACGCACACGGACAAACTCTTCCAAGGGTGTGTGTGTGTGTGTGTGTGTTATCTTCAGGGCTAGAGAGCAGAGGCTTTGAGTTTATGTGGGAGGGTTATGCGTTTATGTCTGTACCATGGTGAGTATTTAGGCATCTAGTTCTGAGAGATAACTTGATGATCTCCGTGCAGAGGTTCATTTTAGATTGGAAAACTAACTGTGAGGTGAGAGGTTGTCTCCCATTTGTAGAACTATATCACTGTTGGAAACTCTGAGGCTGTTTTTACGCCTGGTATTACACTCAGTGTCAGGCGATCATAAGCACTCACACCTGGTAGTGAATAAAATACCTCTCTTTTAAGTCCACTCCTGAAAAGTCAACAGACTGACTGTGATTTTAGGAGATTCTCTGATTTCGTGACTACATACATCCCTCACTATAGCGATCTTCGCCCGTGACGTCACGACGCTGTTACGTGCGCTCTGGTTGGCAAAAGAAAAGTGCAGCTTTTTGTGCGGTAAACACAGAAGAAAAATGGTTGTATCGTGCTGTGTTAACAGGTTCGATAAGAGTTAACCCCAAGAGCTTCTACCGCGTCCCTAAACAGCCTGAATCAAGAAAGAAAGCTTTGAATTTCTGCAATTACGCGTCTAGAACCCAGCGTAAAACAATGGGAGCCAGCGGACCACGATCGCGTCAGCTACCTACATTTTGCGTTAAAAATTCAAACTAATTTTGTAAATAAATGTTACTAGTAGGTTCTGTCGCATTGATGGGTTAATGAATGAATGAATAACTGTACAAAATACCTCGGAAGACGTGTCAAAAGTGTTTGCTTACATAACCTTTTGTGTGCATGCTGTGACTGAGCAATGGAAGTATAATAACACTGACATACCCTTATCAATTAAAGGCAAATTTTTGTCTTTTCATTCATACATTTTTATGTAGGCTATATGCTAACCAATGTTATATATCAGAGGTAAGATAATTTTGATTCAAAATATAGCCCATGGATAAATTACACCTGTATTTTACTCTAGTTGTAACACATTTACCAGTGATTTGTACGCTTTCATCGACTGGTAAACTTAGATGGCGTGTCGATGAGATACAGGTAGATGTCGCCGAATGTCAAATCTGGCCATGTGTCCGGGCTTTTGCTCCAATTCTCACTCAGGTGATATGGATCAGGCAGAGAACATGAACCCTGGTTATAAAAGCTTAATCTTATATCTCCTTTTAGCTTCTTCTGACAAATAATTAGCATATGCTGACAAAACACAGGTAGACTGCTGCGAGTCTGCGACATGTTTGTGATGGACAAGAGGAGTCGTATAACACACAATACATACCTTCAATGTACACTATTATTTATATTTTGGGCATTTGTTGGGCCTTATTGGATAGGACAGTGTAGAGATCAGAAAGAAAAGGGATGAAGAGAGAGGAATGGGATCGGCAAAGGACCTGCTATACTGTATGTCGGAGCGCTGCCTACAAGACTAGCTGCGATATTACACATTATTATTATTCGATTTTTTTTGTAAGAATATGTCAGAAACTATTTTTAAAGTCATTTATAAGTTATTAGTTAATGATGAACTAATCAGTTACAAAACATGACTACGTTGATACATGATTAATAAGTGATGTGCTATAATTTTATCATTGAAATATTTATGTTTTTGTAAAATTGTTGTATCATTATTTCAATAAACAATCCAGGATAGTATATTTCCTATGCCTTGACTTTGATGGTTGGTTCATCTTTCATGGAAGAAGGTATTGAAAAATCTCCCGAATCCTCAAAGACTTACCAGTGCCCCCAGTCCACTCCATCTCTTCCAGGACCTCTGGAATCAGTTCGTAGTTCCTCTAGTCCTCCCTAAGCCTCCAGGGTCTACTCAAGCCTCAGAACCATAGACTGTAAAAAAAATATGGATGTAGTGTACGTGACATTACCCGTAGTGTTTTTGCCCAAAGTGGCTGGAGCCATCTTGGCAGCGCGTCACTCCCGGATAACCAGAAATGCAGCAGCAATCCACCTGTCACTCAAGTTGCCACGCCCCTTAATTATGCAGAACATTAAGGCTTAATATAATTTAAATGGATGAGTTATATATTTTTTTTGTCATGTTGTCATGAAGGGAAAAATTATCTATATAGACCAAAAACACTTTTTGTACCAGGCTGTAAACATATTTCCTTCTGCTGTAAAGTTGGGCACAACATTAACATGAGGGATATATCAAAGACTCGACAAATGCCTTGATTGCGGTTCTCTGTTCGTCTTTTAAAATGAATGCGCTGTCGATTTCTTTTATAACAGACGCGATAGCGGACTCTAAACATCTCAGTCCTCCAGCTGCAGTCATGTTTGTGGAAAACCAGTTCAACCCAAGCGCTCTTTGATGACGTAGTGATTACGTAACCGCAGATCATCTGTCCATCATCGATTAAAGCCCGCCCTGCCAATTTGATTGGCTCGGCCTTCTGGGAGCCGAGCATAATTACTCCTCAACGGATCGAGTCCAGACCGAACTTCCCGACCAAAATATGTTGTGGCCGTGGTTCGCGTTGGCACCCAGGCTATGCATGATGTGTTTTTCCATTGGAATTGCATGCAGCCATCATAAATAATTTTCCAATAATCTTACCAATTGCAAAATCCAACACTTAAACCTGACATAATGTCATGCTGGTGATGTCTGCACAAATTGAGTAAGTTTTTGAAAGTTAAAATAGAATGCAATAGAGTTCAATCTATGAATCTGGTGAATTCATCCACACCAAGTCATCTCAGTACAGACATAGTTGATTGAGATTTTTTGGGGAAATTATAGAATTTTCTGAATGCAATGTATGGTTGCTTATAGCTGCTGATATAGATTCAACATTTCCCGTTCGATTAAAGGGCACCTATTATGACATTTAAAATGTTCCTAATGTTGTTTAGGGAGTCCCCAACAACAGTTTTACATGCATGCAATGACAAAAAATACTTTTGTTGTCGTATAATATGCATTTATTTTTACCTGATTTGCTCACCGACTCCCAAATGAATCGTTCAACGACTAATTTTTCAAACCCTCCTTTGCGCGACGCTAATCTGCGATTGGTCAGATGACCCAGCAGTGTTTACAGAGATAATACTTATTGTTTAACACGGAGTACAATGATGCTTTTATCAATTAAATTGTGTTATAATAATTATTATAGTCCACTGCTTTGTAGTTTGTAGTAAAAAACTAAAAATAAGATGAATAATTTAATGTTATGTTAGCGAGCATAGCCCAGAGTTCATATTGTAAAAGCACAATCAGTCTTTGTTTGCGTTAGCCCGATGCATAAACATAACGTTTTTACAAAAATAAAAAAATAAAATGTAGTTACGTTACTACGAGGTATTACTCTATTCTTTAAGACAACTCCGAAAACAACGACAAACACTTCACATATCTCAATACAATTGTCATTGAAGACCTAGAAGCTAAACACAACAAACAAAATAATAATTAAGCATGCTACATAAAACATAAAAGCAACAATAATTAATAACACTTACAGGTTGTGATACGGAGGAGGAAGCTGATGCAAATACACTTGGAACTGAACCTTCCTTCAATATCAGCCGGCTCGCGAATCCAAGTTTGATTGCATTTAAGTTGATAAAGCAATCGTCTTGAAAATGGCGCGAGCAAAGCACAAGGCTCGGACTACACTTCTGTGGTATAGTTGTATATATGAATTGTAGCCACTTAGTCTTCAAATGCTCCTCCTTGGGCAGAACAAAAAAGTTTGCTTTTGAGCCGCACTTCAGAAAACAGCGTCTCGTCGCCCTGATGTTTCCCTGCTGGCCTTGGAGCGCAATAAGTGGGCGTATCGTATTCAAATAACTTGACAAGTTGACGTCATCTAGTCAGAGAAAAAGCTTCGGTCTTCTAACGATTCATAAAAATGACACAGTTCTTGTCAATGTCACAGTCGACTCTTACTTTTGAAAGACAATAACTTTATATACGGTGCACTTTCATATTTCAAACTTTGCAGGATGTTTTTGTTCACTTAGATCTATGTTACACACTACATGAAAGGTAAATTTGAAAATGCCATAATAGGTGCCCTTTAATAGTTTAGTTTAGGAGAAGATTAAGGGCGTTTTTACGCTGGGCACGTTTGAGCGTGATTGATCCCGGTCACAGTGTTGGTCTGGCTTTACACTCAACTTCATTCTATCGAACCCTGGCGCATTTGCGTTCATCTTACGTCATCACAAACGTGCACGACACATGATAGACAACAGCATGTGGTAAATGTATTGTGTTTTTTATTAATTTGGTGCTATAATGCACAGCAGAGTAAACAACACTTGGGTTTGAGTGTCGCGTGAAGGCTTTCTGCTGCTCGCAAACAAACTATTTTGAGGAGACGTGATTGCCATAAATTTGCGGCCCTGATTGCACTCGCTGTGCGCAAAT
This sequence comes from Phoxinus dragarum, assembly GCA_033366665.1. NCBI lineage: Eukaryota > Metazoa > Chordata > Actinopteri > Cypriniformes > Leuciscidae > Phoxinus > Phoxinus dragarum. Next base: position 24,636 of record JARPMJ010004380.1, read on the forward strand.
ACACTGCAGCTCACTCACTCCTATCCAAGGTAAATCATCAACACTATCGTACCTTACATGTGTTTTATTGAACTAAATATATTGTAATCGACTAAAACGCATGCACAGATTACTTTACTTTCTGAACCAGCGCATACACATGTTGCTTCCACGTTCACGCGAATCTCGGCACAGTTCGAGTGCAACTCTCACCCTGGTGTGCACCCGGGTCCGCATTACAGCTTTCACTATTTTCATGCGAACCGTACCCCGTTCATGACTAAACTGCCAGTGTGAAAATCCCATTGAGAGTAACATGCATCAGGGTATCAATAAGTTCAAATTGTTGTCAAATTATTGTCAATGAAATCATTATTAATGTAATAGCATGCAAGATGGAATCAAAAGCAATATCTTTGAAATCTATTAATCTGCATTACAGTTTGTTACAGTCGCTAGGACACATTTCTCAATCCTTAGGTCACTCTTTCTTCACTCTTCACACCAGCGTTCAGCTCGGCACAGCAGTTTATTTCACACTCACATGCACTAAAACTACCAGATCACTTCATACATGTCTCAGATCAACACACACTTCCAGAACACTAGCACAGGTTGACAGCCGACACACACACTTTATCACCCACAAAACAATGACCTAAAAAACAGTAACAACAGGAGCTTTATACAATGTTTTTCTCTGTAAATGCTTTCTTTCTTCTACCTCTCTACTGTTTACAGTTCACTGCAATATATGTGACTGGAATGAATCAGACATGATGCAGATGCTTCAATACTTTATATATATATATATATATATATATATATATTTATTTTTTTGTCTTTTTTTTTGCACTGAGTAATTCCAAAATACACACGTGTCTACACACACCATCCACCGATACAGAGACAGGATCAGCTGTGGTCGGTCCAATTGTTTTAATACCATTTAATTTTTAGATTCAAAATATATGTCATTACATTACTGTAGAAATGTGGCAAAATGCTGTCGTATACAGTTCTGTATTATGTTATTGTTTTGACCTCAGTGTGTGAGCGTGTGCAGATCGGTCTGTAGACACACAGAGTTGTGGTGGTTGTTGTGTCGAAGTGAGTAAAGAATTACTGTAATATAAAAGATGTCGTCATTGAATGCATTTTGTGGCAAAGCAAAGATAAAAGATCCACAGTTTATCCCACACACACTTCTGTTGTGCTCACTGTGTGAAGAGTGAAGAAAGAGTGACCTAAGGATTGAGAAATGTGTCCTAGCGACTGTAAAAAACTGTAATCTGTTTTGTGGAATTGATTTTCCATATCTGTCGAGAAAGCAATGTCATGCTTTCACATTTTCTTAATTTTCCTTGTCTTTTTCAAGCACAAACTGTTCTCTTTGAACGTGGCAGTGCATCTGTGGCCGGGTCACGACTCATGTCGGCATGCGTGTGGTGAAGGCTGGCTTGGTGACTCACTCAACTCATGTCACAATGCATCACCCCCTGACCTCTGCTGAAACAGCAACCGGACCCCCGCCTCACAGCTGTCAATCACACATCGCCATGGTGACCCCTGTCAGGGAAGTGTCAGGAAAAATAACAGGAAAGTGGCTTACGCTCATGATGGTAGAGGAGAGCGGTTTGTATCAGCCAGCGGCATATATATGTTAACACAAGCAGTGGCTTTATTTGTTTGTGTGTGTGTGTGTGTGTATGCTTCTCACCTGGACAGATATCTCTAGGATAACAAGCAGTTTAGGCTAAGAGTGTGTGTCAGCCTGCATGGTCTGTCAGTCAGGCGAGGCTGTTTTTGTCCAAGCTGTCTTCTCTTGTCTTTGTATCTGGTGACGTCTGGAAACTTTCAGGGAACTTACTGAGAAAATAAAGCACTGGTCATCTAAAGGCATCAAACTTTCCAATTCTATCTTTTCCCTTTTGACACTTCTATAGAAATAGATACGCACACTGGAAACAGTCAACATTAGAAAAAATGTTACGTGACGTGAAGTCTCGAGATCTGTTGAGGAAATCACATATTTTTCACATGGCCATGCGTTTAATGCATAAACAAACCTTTGTGACCATAGCAACCTGGGATTATCAAAAATTGATATTATTATAGGCCCCAATAACCTATTAATTACACGACTAAATTAAATATCTTCTACATGCAGTGTTTTTTGCTTGCCGTTAAAGGTGCTTTCAGACATTTTTTGCTAATTGAAAGTTTTACACAAATGAATAAACACTTTTGAGAAAAATCTTTAAAATGGTGTTCACTCGGACATAAGTGGAAAAACACAATGTCCAGACAGGCTGCTCCTGCTGGATGAAACTAACTGCAATGACCTCAGCATTTCCCACACACACACAGATCACACACAGGATCAAGCATGAACACACACCAGTCACAGCTGCAAACTCACACAGCCGCCTCATAACAACACTAACCACATATGCACTAAATATTGTTGAGACTGAATCCAGGAATGTTCATAATGGATAGTGTTGAAACAGAGAGAAACTCGGACAAACAGGAACGCATAAACATGCAGCACTGGTTAAACAAACTTCACACAGCCAGGCCGATATGAGTCGGTATAGAGTCCAAAACCACAGGTACTATAGGGACAAATAGAGCCAGCAATGCATTAGCCAAATCTCACTTAATGCACTTTTTAAGGAGAAATGTTTGTCTGATCGGACTCTCAGTGGTATGGTGACCGGGAGGGGACATGTTTGGCTCACTTCGTTTTGTCGTGGCCACGAGATCCTATTGTCAAAGTAACGACATCCTTATGTTGTGGCCACGCGATGTGAAGTCATGGCCTCGAGGTCCTATGTTGAGGGAACAACATTTTTCACATGGCCATGCATTTAATGCATAAACAAACCCTTGTGACCATAGCAATGGGATTATCAGATTATCAGAAATCAATATTATTAATAAATTCATATTTTATTTCGAATTAAGGATGACAATGTAATCCTATCCCACATCCTTTCAAATCCATTTACTGATCATATCTTTTTATTTAATATTTAATATTATTATTATACTTATTATGAGGCTATTATTATTAATAATAATATTATAAAGGCCCCAATAGAATTAAATATGTTCTACATGCAGTGTTTTTAGCTTGCAGTAATCTTCCATGACTAGAGTTCAGTCGTAATCACAACTAATGTTCTCATTTCCCAGCATCTGTCCGTGTGTGTGAGTCTGGAGTGTGCAGTTGTGGAGTGATATGTGTTGTATCTGCAGGGTTTAAAGCCAGGGTTGAGGCAGATGTTCCCGGAGAGAATAGCAGGACTGAAGCACGAAGACCCACAGAGATGTTGATGTTTTCTGAGCTCCACTAAGACATTCAGAATTAAATTAATCAGAGCTATAAACAAACCCAGAAGCACATCCACATCTCTGTACATCTTTGCTTTATCTGCAGGTGAAACTCGAAAAATTAGAATATGGTGCAAAAGTGCATTTATTTCAGTAATTCAACTTAAAAGGTGAAACCATTCAAGTGTCATGTTAGTGTCACTGACAGTATAAACCTCCTTGAGGAATTGTTTATTTAGGACAATCTTTTAGAGACCAGTAACTTTAGGGACAGGAATGGTGACAAGGTCAGTTACGCCTTTCAATATACACTATGTAGGAAGTTAAAAACTGAACAAACCGGTTACATTTCAAAGATTAATATGACAAATGACGGTCGTATGAGTTCAGTTTTGTCCTCATTAGATCCGGCACTGATGACGCTGTCACTCCAGACAGATCTTACTTTCTCTCAGTCTGCCGCGGAGATAGATTATGAATCTGAGATTGAGAACTTTTCTCTTTTTCAGAAGAAAAGTGCAAGTGTGTCCTTGCTAACAAAAATATGTTCTAAGAACGTTTGCTAGCTAGCATTCCCATTCAATTATGAAAACATTATTTCTGAATGTTCTCACCCAGTTTTTTCAAATGTTTTAAAGGTGTTTTCTTGGTCATGTGAGACACAGATAACTTTGAAAGCTTTGTCACTGGAATAATGTTTTTTTCATAACTTTAAGAGAACTTTGCCAGAACGTTAGCTCTCCTCTATTATACACGTATTAGTATCCCACCAACCCCAAGTCTTCTAGATGTAAGTCTACAGACAGCAACAGTGTCCACGTATGCCAGATCTAGGTCGACACTATGTTGCTCTCTCGGTATGACATACATTTTTAGTCAGATTAATAGTTTGAGCACTTAGAAGCACAAGAAGATTTGAGTTATTATTCGGTGTAGGACGTTGTCGGTGTAGTATTTTCACATTGCTAACCCCAAGTATGAGCACTAGATGTTTGTACCTTAGCAAAGAGCAATAATTCAGAATCTGGGCTTCATATTTCAGTGTGACATCTACTTGAACAAATCAAATAGTATTTTTTTTTTTTTGCAATAACAACTATTGATCATTCCCATGGCCTAACTATAAACTACTTCATCCCATAAGAAATTACTGTAAATCATCATGCATTCATCAGCGCACCCGAGAATCAAAGATTGAAACGGTTACAGTGTCAAAATTCACAGTTAGCTGATAGTTAAGAGACGAGGACGACCTTTTAAACTAATTATATAGACTCATACATGCAAAGTGAGATACTTCAAGCCATTATTTGTTATAGTTTTGATGATTATGGCTTATAGCTTATGAAAAACCCAAAGTTAGAATATTGTGAAAAGGTTTTCAAAACTGTTTTAACCGCAGATAAACAGCGCATGTTTATTCCAGTGCTGTTGTTTAAGCGTTTGCCTCGTTCATCCAGCTTCAGTTTAACAGCAAGCCAAAGAGGGCAAGGTTTCAACTGAACTATGCATTTAAAACACTTACATTATGTTCTTGCTCCGTCCATGCAATAAATGCACGTTCTTAGATGAGCGAGATTTCATTTGGTATGAATTAAAAAAAAGTATATATTAATTATTTAGGCTGCAAGTAAATATGAAGGTACATAGCCTATTTACAAAGATACAACCCTTGATAGCATGCAAACATTTCTGCCCGTTTTCGCGTGATTGTCCGTCTGTGCTTTTCTGCTACAGACTTTTCTGCTTCCGCGCCGTTACTTTCTAGGAAAAATAGGCTTCTGCAAATTTCTGGGGTTATTTTTGTGACTGTTTGGGGAACTAGCCTGGAAATCCAGGCCGAAATCTGAAAGATTAATGGTCTGGTGTCGATTAATGAAAATCGGCCAGCTCGAGGGGCGGCACCAAGCATGCGTTCGAAAATCTCACTGCACGCAATTGGCAAACACTACGACCAATCACAGCAATACACAGGGTGATGTATCACTAAGCCCCATGCGCTGAGCTACCAGCGGACAGTAGTGGGAAGTTCGGATCATTTTACTTCGAATCTTTTATAGAGTAATTTCGTTCATTTCAGCATAACATATTCTATTAGAGTAACAGGGTTGAAGTGAACTGACACAGACTGACGGATGGACAGATATAAGATGTTGTTAAATGTTATTCAACAATGTTCCTGTGTTCCTGAGCAGTTGTCACATTAGTGTCCTGATCTTTAATCAAAAGTAATATATCTATGCAACCCCTGTAACTTTTCGCAACCCTGTTACTTAAATTTCAACTCTGTTACCATATCATTTTATTAAAATAATCATAAATTACTTTTTTAGCTCACAGGGGCTTGAACTATTGTCCTTACCCCTGGAGTGCCAAACATGTGATGCACAAAATCACAGTGTGAACGAGGCCTAAGTCTCTACCAATTAATAAATAAGTTAATATGTTCATTTCCACAATGTGCCGAAGCCATGTATTTAACTTCCAGCTGTGTGTTTTAACGAATCATCAGCTAATGGGTTAGGGTTAGGGTTAGGTTAGCTAATATGTCATTATGTTATGAGTTGTCAATGCACATAACTCATTATTGAGTAAAATGTCATTATGGTTTGGACATCCACACTAAGTCCTTCTGAAAATACTTTTCTAGCTGTGAATAGCAAAAAAGCTATTGCTGCTTGTGTTATATTTCTGGGATATCTAAAAGGACAGCATTAAACGGGGCTGTGCTTCCCCAAAGCCTGCAAGTAAACAGGAGAGAGCGTCGGCACTGCTTGTTTAGTTCATCAGATCAGTTCGGCAGAAGGAAGGCAACATGTTTAATATTAATGAGCAACATCTTGACAGGTATTAGCGTGACAGAGATAAGCAGCCGAGATCAGATCCAGCTCTTCACTGCTGGAAGTTAATACTGTTACATTTCATATATTACAATATTACATCTTAATTTTGGACTTATTTATTACTAGTCTTTTTATTGAAACACTGAATGGCCGTTAATGTCTCATTACATATTCTGTTTATTATGATAATCTTCATTCATAACTGTTATTTTGTTAAGAGAGGCTTATGAGATTTAGAGTGCAATTATTAATAATATAGAATCATCTCAACTAATTATTTATCAAATAGAAACTATGAGATTCCAGTTGTTGGATTATTATTATTGTTACTGCACATCCTAGTTTTCTTATGCATGGATTTATATTGCTTTATGTCAATATTGTGAGCACATCATTTAATATTTGTCACATGAAATTACATTTCATAATTTGCTTTGTGAAACGCTATACAGGTTGTGCATATAATGTTTTATTTCTGTGAAAAGCACAAATGAATCAGGATTTCCGCATCAGTGTTGGTGAACTAACGTGATCTCAGGGAACCGTTACTCGAGGAACCGAAGATATTGTAGAATTAGTAGTAGGGAAATTATGGAAATATTATTCATATAAGCAATTTTACAAGCATGCAATAATTTAGATGACCATTAACTACAAGTAAGACTATTAATGTACAAAAAGACCTATAAATAATTTTTCCGAACTGAGTAATGGGTATTAGATGCTCCACACTGAATAAAAAAGTGGTTAGATTAAGTGTTAATCCAGGTTTTTATCCCTAAACCTGCCCATCACACACACACACACACACACACACACACACACTGCCCCGATCCCTAAACCTGCCCATCACACACACACACACACACACACACACACACACACACACACACACACACACACACACACACACACACTGCCCCGATCCCTAAACCTGCCCATCACACACACACACACACACACACCTTACACTGCCCCTATCCCTAAACCTGCCCATCACACATACACACACACACACACTGCCCCTATCCCTAAACCTGCCCATCACACACACACACACACACACACTGCCCCTATCCCTAAACCTGTCCATCACACACACACACACACACACACACACACACACACACTGCCCCTATCCCTATACCTGCCCATCACACACACACACCTTACACTGGCCCTATCCCTATTCCTGCTCATCACTCACACACACACACACACACACACACACTGCCCCTATCCCTAAACCTGCCCATCACACACACACACACACACACACACACACACACACACACACACACACACACACTGCCCCTATCCCTAAACCTGCCCATCACACACACACACCTTACACTGGCCCTATCCCTAATCCTGCTCATCACACACACACACACACACACACACACACACACTGCCCCTATCCCTAATCCTGCTCATCACACACACACACACACACACACACACACACTGCCCCTATCCCTAATCCTACTCATCACACACACACACACACACACACACTGCCCCTATCCCTAATCCTGCCCATCACACACACACACACACACACACACTGCCCCTATCCCTAAACCTGTCCATCACACACACACACACACACACACACACACACACACACACACACACACACACACACACACACACTGCCCCTATCCCTATTCCTGCTCATCACTCACACACACACACACACACACACACACTGCCCCTATCCCTAAACCTGCCCATCACACACACACACACACACACACACACACACACACTGCCCCTATCCCTAAACCTGCCCATCACACACACACACCTTACACTGGCCCTATCCCTAATCCTGCTCATCACACACACACACACACACACACACACACACACACACACACACACACACTGCCCCTATCCCTAATCCTGCTCATCACACACACACACACACACACACACACTGCCCCTATCCCTAAACCTGCCCATCACACACACACACACACACACACACACACACACACACACACACACACACACACACACACACTGCCCCTATCCCTATATACCTGCCCATCACACACACACACACACACACACACACACACACACACTGCCCCTATCCCTAAACCTGCCCATCACACACACACACACACACACACACACACACACACACACACACACACACACACACACACACTGCCCCTATCCCTATTCCTGCTCATCACTCACACACACACACACACACACTGCCCCTATCCCTAAACCTGCCCATCACACACACACACACACACACACACACACTGCCCCTATCCCTAAACCTGCCCATCACACACACACACACACACACACACACACACACACACACACTGCCCCTATCCCTAATCCTGCCCATCACACACACACACCTTACACTGGCCCTATCCCTAATCCTGCTCATCACACACACACACACACACACACACACTGCCCCTATCCCTAATCCTGCTCATCACACACACACACACACACACACACACACACACACTGCCCCTATCCCTAATCCTGCTCATCACACACACACACACACACACACACACACACACACACACTGCCCCTATCCCTAATCCTGCTCATCACACACACACACACACACACACACACACACACACACACACACTGCCCCTATCCCTAATCCTGCTCATCACACACACACACACACACACACACACACACACACACACTGCCCCTATCCCTAATCCTGCTCATCACACACACACACACACACACACACACACACACACACACACACACACTGCCCCTATCCCTAATCCTGCTCATCACACACACACACACACACACACACACACACACACTGCCCCTATCCCTAATCCTGCTCATCACACACACACACACACACACACACACACTGCCCCTATCCCTAAACCTGCCCATCACACACACACACACACACACACACACACACACACACACACACTGCCCCTATCCCTAAACCTGCCCATCACACACACACACCTTACACTGGCCCTATCCCTAATCCTGCTCATCACACACACACACACACACACACACACACACACACACTGCCCCTATCCCTAATCCTGCTCATCACACACACACACACACACACACACTGCCCCTATCCCTAATCCTACTCATCACACACACACACACACACACACACTGCCCCTATCCCTAATCCTGCTCATCACACACACACACTGCCCCTATCCCTAATCCTGCCCATCACACACACACACACACTGCCCCTATCCCTAATCCTGCTCATCACACACACACACACACACACACACACACACACACACTGCCCCTATCCCTATATACCTGCCCATCACACACACACACACACACACACACACACACACACACACTGCCCCTATCCCTAAACCTGCCCATCACACACACACACACACACACACACACACACACACACTGCCCCTATCCCTAAACCTGCCCATCACACACACACACACACACACACACACACACACACACACACACACACACACACACACACACACACACACACACACACTGCCCCTATCCCTAAACCTGCCCATCACACACACACACACACACACACACACACACATTGCCCCTATCCCTAAACCTGCCCATCACACACACACACACACACTGCCCCGATCCCTAAACCTGCCCATCACACACACACACCTTACACTGGCCCTATCCCTAATCCTGCTCATCACACACACACACACACACACACACACACACACACACACACGCTCACTCACTCATATACACACACTCTCACACACACACACACACACACACACACACACACACACACACACACTGCCCCTATCCCTAAACCTGCCCATCACACACACACACACACACACACACACACACACACACACACACACACACACACACACACTGCCCCTATCCCTAAACCTGCCCATCACACACACACACACACACACACACACACACACACACACACACACACACACTGCCCCTATCCATATACCTGCCCATCACACACACACACCTTACACTGGCCCTCTCCCTAATCCTGCTCATCACTCACACACACACACACACACACACACACACTGCCCCTATCCCTAAACATGCCCAGCACAGGAAACATTCAGAATTTTTACATTTTTAATAAAAATATTGTTTTTTATGTGTTTTAAGCTATTTGAATTACGAGGACTCATGAAATGTCCCCATAAACCACGTTTAAGTTGCAATACTACATGTCATTATACACATTTGTGTCCTCATAAATCACATAAACAAGAACACACACACACACACACACACACACACTCCCCCAACAATGGTTAAAGGCAAAACAGAGCATCGGTTACATTTGCAAGGTCTTGTAAGACTAAATGATTAAACGCCCAAAGAAAAGAGCTAAACACACACACTGATCATTATGTCTGAACAAGACTTTCTCCAGCCGCTGGTGTTTCGTGTTTCCCTTTGAGTTCTGCACTAATACACAGGCTGACTGTATGATAACGTGAATCTGTGAGTTCATCATTAAACTCTGTGTGTGTGTGTGTGTGTGTGTGTGTGTGTGTGTGTGTGTGTGTGTGTGTGTGTGTGTGTGTGTGTGTGTGTGTGTGTGTGTGTGTGTTCACGTTCAAGCAGTAATTATAGCCTGACAGTGTGACCTTCTGGGTCAGGTGTGTGTGTGTGTGTGTGTGTGTGTGTGTGTGTGTGTGTGTGTGTCTGTGTGTGTGTGTGTGTGTGTGTGTGTGTGTCTGTGTCTGTGTGTGTGTGTGTGTGTGTGTGTGTGTGTTCACGTTCAAGCAGTAATTATAGCCTGACAGTGTGACCTTCTGGGTCAGGTGTGTGTGTGTGTGTGTGTGTGTGTGTGTGTGTGTGTGTGTGTGTGTGTGTGTGTGTGTGTGTGTGTGCGCGTGCGTTGGCCCTTTTATGAACACAAAACGATGACTATTTCTTGAGTCGGCGTATAGGAAGCCACAATCAGTTTGATTGTTTTTTAAGACAAACTTTGAATGTTGGCTTGACACATCTTATAAGTATGTATAATTTTTGAAGATAGACAAACAGATGCTTTTGATTGTGCCGATCAGCATGTTTTATGGTTTATTGTGTAGTGAGTTCAGGGAGGGACGCTGATCACAGACTGATTTCTTACTTCCACATGTCATCTCATGCGCAGAAGTCCTCCTAAAATATAAACCAATTAACTCCACTTCTTGTTTCCGCTGTCCATAGGAAGTGATTGGTATTGACAGATGAAGTATTGGACGTGACAGCGCATAAAGACGCCTGAGTTATTGCATTACACGGTGATTCCCTCAAGCCGTCAGCTGTGCGACTGTACGACCGTGCGTCGAGTCGGAGATGATGAACTCAGTGAGGCTTAGAGGAATGATGTTTGCTTTTAAGAATAAGATTGTGCTCGCCCGCCAGTTCCCGGCCCATTATATGCCTCACTGTAAAAGACAATTAGAAAAGAAAATGAAGGCTTCTTCAGGAGGTCTTGAAAAGAGAGAAAGCGACGCAACTCTCGGCTCTCCGTGGACGCCATGTCAGTCGGCAGAGGAAAGCAAACAAGTCAAAGCTGACGTACTCCACACACACACACACACACACACACACACACACACTAAAGTAGCAAAAGTATGACGACTATTTCTTACCATGGCTATGTTCACGATGTAATATGCAGTATAAAGCCATTCTGTAAAGCAACTGTGTACAGCATGATAAATCATTAGGCCACCCCTAGTGAAAAAACTATACCAAAATATTAGAGAACATTTATTTCTTACTACAAATCCATATAAATACATATTTACTGACATGTTGCTTGAGACTTACTGATAGACATATTATAATTCAACTTTATTTGGAGTTTTTCCTTATTGCACAATGCACATTTCTTAATATTAAGCCAAAAATGTGTTTATTAGTAAGTATACCCATACGGAAATGTAATATATGACATGTCCCTATACTATTGCTAGTGACGCCGTCATATGCTAAATATAAGACAATATATTGCTATCACATATATACATATCTCTACATATATGTTGATATAGGTTTTTACAGTTTTTACCAACTGCTTACACACAAAATCTTTTCATGTCACACGATTTTTGAAACCTCTCACTCAAAATGCAAAACTACACACCAAATCTCCAAAACCATAAGCTATTTCTCAGCCTTTGACTCAGTTTTCAATTACATAAAACACTTTTTTCAAAACACTACACACAATTCTCGACCTAAAACACAAAAATCTAATGGGAAGTGACTTGCTTTCCTTTTCCAAACACAACCAATCAAAATGCTACACTTATTCGCCAGGCCACACACACACTCCTCACATGTGCAAACACTACAGTATTTGCTGATCACTAACCAATCACTGCTTTACTGTAGTATAGGCCTATAAATAGGTCAAAGGTCAGATTACCTGTTTTGAACAGAGACGCCACACACACAATTGTGTTTTTACTGTATTCTAAAGAATATTCTTTTGGTTTACATATATGTTTATGGTTGTGTTGTATGCTACTGTAACTGTAATGTTTGGCCTGATACATATTTTCTGTTTCTACATTGCATTGGTGTTTCCAGTGTAGATAATTCATAAGGTTTACAGTGTACTTGTCTCAGCAGATTACTGTCACTGTAGAACATTACATTGAAATGTAGATATAAGCTTATGAAAGACCAAAGAGCTTTAGATTCAGAACAACAGTGTTTGCATGATATATCCAAAAATGTATTATTATGAAAGAAGTGTTTGCCATTTGATGCAAATGCTTCATTCTGACGTGTGTTTATGGCATTTTGAATGCAGTGTTACATTCTGAAGGAGATGTGAGGCAATTTGCATTTTGTGTGTGCCGTTTTGGGAATTGTGTGTAGAGTTTTGAAAAAAGGAGACATAGTTTTGAAAACGTGTGTAAGCAGTTGGAAAAAACTGTAACATAGGCCTATATAAATTTGCCATATTAAATTAGTATATTAACATATATTAATATGATGTATATGATTATTATTTATATAATACTGTATGTTTTGACCATATATGTCACCGATATGTTTAATTTATATATGCCAAACTATTTACTATTTAACTATTTATTTCAAGTCTACAGATCAAGTCTACATGTCCACATTTCATTTCCATTTCTATCTCATTATCAAATCTTTTATAAATAAAATGTATTATTTATTATTATTTTACCTCTTCTTGACCACCTCATAAAAACAAAACAAATATTACACAAATTCTATTTGAAATCTGATCATTATATATGTGACATGTTTATAAAAAACACTATTATACATACATAAAATATATGTGTATTGTTCCATTTTCGAATAGGTTTTATATACAGTATGGGCATATTTATATATGTGGATATATTTAATATATGTATATTTCATATGTGTACATATATTACATTTCCGTATGGGTAGTATGATCACTGTATAAAATCTTTAAGTGTAAGATATTAAAAGTTTACTTGCAATAGTTCCACTTTAGCACAATCAAATATACTTCAGTATATCTTTAGTTGAACTTCAGCACTATTTCTGGATTATTAAAATACATTAAGTACGAAATGATTTGTTCCAATTTAGCAGACTTTAAGTATACAAACTTAGTAGACCAAAAAAAATTGCATTTTTATTAAGTATAAATATGTAAATGTGTTTGTAGTATGTACTTAGCAATGCACACACTGTATTTAAAATACATTTCACTAGGGACGTGGTTATGAAACTGTGGATTATGTTCATAGTTACTGTAATGTGGTGCGGCATTTGTCATTTAGACATTTAGATTGATATTTTATTATCAAATGCAATAACATTCTGAGAAAGTGAGACTTACTTTAGGTTTCCAGAAGTGTGCTCGTCTTTTCTCCTCTACTGTGTGTCGAGTGAAGCGCTTCCCGAACAAGAACAAATGTGGGCGGGGCTTGCTTGTGAATGTGGGGAATTGATTGGATGGTTGTGGTCTGCTATTGGCTGATCTCATGTGAGTGACAGGTTGCCCTCGTCATCAGAGAAGAGAAGAGATGCAGCAAGAGGAAGTTATTCTGATTCAACATGAATTTAAAAACAATAATGTGCATCGATATATCATTTATAATAAACACTGCAATATTCCAATAAAAAAAACATAAATTTTCTATTTTAAAGAGTTTACTTTAAAGAAATGTAGGGAGTCAAGACATTAAGCTCGGAAAGTATGAATATGGCAATTATCCATTACATATCACAGTGCCAGTCTATAGGCCAACTCTTGCCACCTACCTTTACTTATTGTGTTTTGTTTTTTATGTTTATTTTTTTATGTGAAGCATTATGCAACACTAAAGGGTAGTATGAACCTTACAAAAGCAGTTTTATGAATGGACAGAGTCTCGACAGCATCACACTGCCCCCCTCAGGGGCAAACGTGCACTGCGCGCGTGACGTGACAGTCTGAGCGCCTATAAAACACGCGCGCGAGAGTCTCACGCTTCACTCACTGACCTCGGCCTGAACGGGTCACACACACACACACACACACACACACCAGAGGAGCATCTTCAGGATCCAGCATCTACAGGTATTCTGCCACAGGCTGCAGGTAAGACAGGATTAAAGCAACTTTATTATCTACACTCTCAGAAAAAAGGCACAAAAGCTGTCACTGGGGTAGTGCCCTTTCATCTGTGTACCCAAAGTGTGCATATTAGTATCTCAAAGGTACATATTGGTGCCTAAATGGTACTTTAGTGACAGATTTTTGTACCTTTTTTCCTCTGAGAGTGCACAGATTCATGAAAATAAAGGTACCAGAGCAAGGAGAGGTTTTGCGGTGATGCCATAGAAGAACCAATTTTTCAGTGACAGTTCTTAAAAGAGCATGTTTTCTTAGTGCGGACTTTAATGATCTAAAGAAAATGTTTCATTATAAAGAACCATCTGTGTAATGGAAAGATGGAAAGATGGAACCAGTGAAGAATCTTCATTTCTCACTCTAAAAAAATGCTGGGTTGTTTTAACCCAATTTTGGGTCAAATATGGACAAACCCAAACGTTGGATCAAAAATGCAATTTAAAATGTTTAACCATTTTGGGTCAAATATAGACATACCCAAACATTGGATCAAAAATGCAATTTAGAATGTTAACCCAATGGCTGGGTTTGTCCATATTTGACCCAAAATTGGGTTAAAACAACCTAGCATTTTTTAGAGTGTAGGTATTGACATATCCAGTCCTCTTTGAGTTAGCATTGTTACTTCGCTGTAAAACATGTTCAGTTCCCTTATTTCACCTGTTGCCTTAAAATGAAGTAAATAAACGTAATGCTTAATTGAAAAAATTAAGTTGTGTGAACTTGACAATTCCACATTACTTACACTCTAAAAAATGATGGGTTGTTTCAACCCAATTTTGGGTCAAATAAGGACAAACCCAGCCGTTGGGTTACATTTTTTTAATTAAAAATGTTAACCCAACGGTTGGGTTAGTCCATATTTGACCCAGATTTGGGTTAAAACAACCCAGCATTTTTTTTAGAGTGTACATTACATTACTTAACTTTTTCGATTAACCCATTTGTGGCCAGATTCTTCCGAATGGTTTCATGCATATAGTCGTGTTATTAATGTGAACATGTTCTGCATTTATTTTCCCAGGTTTTTTCTTTTCTTGAAGATCGTATTTGAATCAGTTGCCGATGCTTGAATGTGTTAAGCATGAAGTTTATTTACTTGATCATTTTAAGGCAACGGGTTTCCTCAATGTTTTTGGGTGAAGTCAGCTGATCACGTTTCACAGTGTTGTTATGAGTATGTTCTGTGTGTTGGTGTGTGTGTGAGCAGGACAGGGGTTGTCATGAGGGCGGTGTGTGTGATCATCTTGGCCTCTCTGACGGTCCTCCAGTGTCAGGATCTGCCGGGCGAGAGTGACCCGTCTCTGGATGAACTCTTCCAGCGCGCCGAGACTCTCCTCATCCGCTCCATCCTCACTCAGATGGAGGACGAGAACAACCTCAACGGTGCCGCTCACATTCACTCGCACTGAAAATAGATATAGCTACTTTCATTTGGGGGAAAAAAGGTACAAAAGACTCTCAGAAAAAAAGGTACAAAAGCTGTCACTGGGACTCCAAAGGTTCTAATATGTACCTTTGAGAAACTAATATGCACACTTTAGGAACACAGATGTACCATTGAAAGGGTTCCAGCAGTGACAGCTTTTGTACCTGTTTTCTGAGAGTGAAAATAGCAGATAAACGAATAAACAAAGTAATAAAGCGACTGCGACACTTCATAGAGATCGAACGAAGATGTATATTTATCATGCCTAGATTGCTTTTGTATGCTGGATTATTTTTAATTATTGTTTTGTACTGCTTTTTGCCACAGTAATAACTTCACTTGACCATTTTCATTTAACATTGAAATGTTTATTTTTAACAAAAGCAATAATAATACACTAAAATAACAAGTTGCTGCCTTACATTTTTGAATACTATGGATGTGTAAGTCATCTCAACTTAAATTACAATAAATAGACTTAAGAAATATGTTGAATCTTGAAAAAAACGTATTTCGATGAGTTAAAGCAACGTAAAACACATGTTGTCATAACTTATTTATATACGTTTTACAGAGTAGTAATAATAATACTTATTATTATTTCATTCATATTTATAAATTCTCCAGAGATACACTAAATGGTGTTGTTTATTGCTCACGCCAAAATTAAAGTAAAACACAAACATTGATTCATCTGTTTATTACATGTCACAAATTGGCAATAAAAAATGTACTTAGTACAATTAATGATGCATAATTACATGCTAAGCAAACTAACCCCTTTTTCTAAACCTATAGTATATGACTTAATATTACTTAAATGCATAATTACACGGTAACAAAACACCTTAAAATAAAGTGTAACCATATAGAGATTGTGCATTTTTGGTAAATTCAATATTTTTTATTTACAGTGTCCTTGTAACACATTACACATATTAACAGTAAATGATGCATAATTACATGCAACTTACCATAAACCAAACCATATTCATAACCCTATAACTACATATACTTAGGTTTAGGGGTTATCTTAGGGTAAATTGCATGTAGTTATGCATAATTTATAGTTATTATAGTGCATACAACATGTGTAACAAGAACACTCTATATTGAAGCTTACTTTGTTATTTATTTTATTTTGTGGGGGGGGGTTGTCATTTATAATCACAAGTGAAACACAACATAAGCACAAAGTTGCACATTGACATTTGTGGCGTCCTGACCTGACATTTTTACAGTGTAGTTTCTCCATATTTATTTCCTCGGCAACGAGATGGTTCCTCAGAACTGTTTCTAAAGGTTCTGAAATGTTATACGCGTGCGTAAATCCCTGTCCCTCTCCAGGAGAGCAGCTCGAGTCCCCGACAGACTGGATGGAGAAGAGGCAACACCCGGGAAAGCGCCAGCATCCCGGGAAGCGCGAGGACTACGCGGACTATGAAGACGACGCTCCAGTTTTCCAGAAGAGACAGCATCCCGGGAAGCGCGAGGACGAGGAGAGCGCGAGGCTGAGACGACAGCATCCCGGGAAAAGATTATCCCTGGATGAGCCGATGATCCTGGAGGAACCGAGCGCGCAGAGCGAGCTCTCCAAGCGACAGCATCCCGGGAAACGGTTCCTGATGCTGCTCCACAAGCGACAGCACCCCGGCCGGCGCGAGCTAAAGCACGACGGAGACTTTCCGGAGCTGGAGAAGCGTCAGCATCCCGGGAAGAGACTGTGTGAGGACTGGGATGAGCCGGGATGCGGGCAAGCTAGTATCCTACTCGAGCTTCTGGATAACGCCAACAAAAGGCCGCGCGGAGGAGAAGCGGCAGCATCCCGGGAAGCGGTTCGAGTTAGAGGCCGATCTGACGGAGCAAGAGTAACTGTGTGAAGAAGAGATGCTGACATGTTGTTAACACGGATGAATAAGTGTGTGTGCGTTGCTTTACAGCATCCGATTCATGGAAAACGTACCATGTGTTTTACTGCGTTTCTCATTCAGTCCGATCTCATGAAAATGCGCATCTATAGCGCGAATTGTATTTAACGTGCAAATCATACGCAAAAAAATAGTTTTTACGTGCATATGATACGCACTGTAAACCCCTTGGGTAGGAGTATTAGTACGTGCGTATTACGCGCCATAAAGTGCGCATCATATGCACGTGAAACTGCGTATCTTATGCACGTAAAACTTTTTTTTTTATAAATTGCACGACAAATATAATTCGTGCTACATATACGCACTTTCATGATATAACGGCGATGAATAAGTGTGTGTGCGTTGCTTTCCACAGCATCCGATTCATGGAAAACGCACCATGTGTTTTACTGCGTTTCGCATTAAGTTAAAGCAAGATGATGTTTTTGAAGGAAAAAAATACAAAATCTAATTTAACTGCGTCCTGGTGCCTCGTTGTTCGTTTCTTCACCGATGTGCGCGTGAAGCCGCTGTGCGCGCGACACCTTACAACACTGTTTTTCTTTCGTCTCAAACTAATTGTTCTTGATTGGCCGAGCTAGATCCCCATTCCTCTTGCACTAGGTCTATTTCACTAATGCATGTGATCAGAAAACACCTCCAAAGACATTCCAGTGTAAATCTCATTTAATTTGGTTCGCAAAACATTGAAACGGGTTACCGAAATATTTTTCTACAGTAGGCTATAGCTTAGTTCTTGCATGACCTGACCTGTACATTTTCATGATTTATTTTTGTTCTATATTGATAAAGAGCATATAAATGACAATGATGTTGTACAATAAAATGCTTTCGAATTGCGAATGTCTGTTTACTGGGTTTGAGCGTTAAAACCAGCACGAGGGAGACTACACAGATCCCTGCGCGCGTGCGTGCGTGCGTGCGCGTGCCTCTGTCGCATTATATATTAGCCTATAAAGGGATCAGATTTAGTCCATCCAGAGATCACAATAGAGGAGGAGTTTGTTTGATTTTAAGCCAGTTTAAGCATTCACATGAAGGATTTGAAGAAATTTATGAGACGAGAAAGAGATGCGATTTACTGAGCCAATCCTTTAATCGGGGCATGTTGTCACAATCATTATTTAAGTTTTTTTTTAACTACTTTAAAAAAAAATGTGGTCACTTATATACCTGAATATGTATAGGAAACGATACAGACATCGAGACAATATGCCTTGAAATCAATATAAGCTGAAGAAGGCAGTGTATTTTAAGGCACTCTCAAAAATAAATAAACGTAATTTAATGGTTCAATGGGATCTTTCCATTGCACAGAAGGTTCTTTAGATTATTAAAATAAATGGATATTTTAAGAACTGATCACTGAAAGGTTCCTCAAATGCTTATTCTACGGCATCATCACCTCTTCTGGAACCTTTCAGGGGTTATTACTGTAATGCAAATAAAGAGACAAATTCATGGAAAATGTATAACAGAACCTGATGTGTTTGGAAGTAATATCCTTGTTCTAAGCTTTCGGATACAATCTACCTTCCGTTCGTGGAATTAAGTCTTGTTTAAAAATATGGCAGTGTGTTTTTATATTGCTCACTTCTTTACCCAACAGATATCACTGAAGGAAGATCAGTTTGGAAGACAGAATTCACAAGATATATTCATAATTCAGAAACACTTTTGATCAGTGTGTATGAATGTGCCGCAGACATCAGGACGTAAAGACTTCATAAGCTCTGTCTTCAAGGCAGGAGTCCTGCGGTGTGTGTGTGTGTGTGTGTGTGTGTGTGTGTGTGTGTGTGTGTGTGTGTGTGTGTGTGTGTGTGTGTGTGTGTGTGTGTGTGTGTGTGTGTGTGTGTGTGTGTGTGTGTGTGTGTGTGTGTGTGTGTGTGTGTGTGTTCATCAGCCTGGACTTCCCGGGGAGACTCGGAGACGTGGGAGGATCGATCCGGCTTCCAGTGCAGATCATCCCGCCATCTAAAGCCTCCATAAACATGTCACACAATTATCACCAGACTTTTATTTTAAACTTATTGCATCTCCTAAGTTTAACTCTTAGCTAAGAAGAATAAATGAGTTATATAACCCTCAGAGACTCGCTGTAGCCAAGCTGGTGTTTGAAGCGACTAAAAAACTAGCAGGATCATATTTGCAATTTAAATCTCCCAGTCGCACGACTCGGTCATTGCTTACAAACACCATTGATGATCGTTCCAGAAATAATGAGTGACCATAGGGGTTGAGAGTGGTTCGTGCTGTACACACACACACACACACACACACACACACACACACACACACACACACACACACACACACACACACACACACACACACACACACACACACACACACACACACACACACAAACACACACACAGGCTGTCACTTGGCCCCTGCATTTGTTTATTTAAACTATGTCGGTATCAGGAGGGTGCAGACTGTGACGCCAGACAACGGATTTTTTCGACGTCTACCGCACGTCTAATGTTGACATCCGTGGGACCTCCGTGTAAGGGTTATTTATAGTCCAAATGTGGTCGTTTGTGGACGTCTTTTCAACATCAAATTTAGACAAATTTTACGTTGTTTTTAATATACAACTTCTATAACTGTAGTCCCATGTTTCAAAAGGGTGGAGGATGTGCTTTCTGTACCATTGTATTTACATTTATGTATTTGGCAGATGCTTTTGTGACTTACATTGCGCTTTACACATTTATATTCCTATCAGTTCTTGCTTTCCCTGGGAATCGATCCTATGATCTTGTGTTGCAAGCACCAATGCTCTATTGTTTGAGCCACAGGAAAACTATATTAGACTGCGTCAGTTATCACCTGATACTGAGAAAATCAAATGGAGTTTTTGGAAAACGATCTTAAATAATTATTATTAATCTGTATTCATATGTATTAATCTTGTTGATAACAACAATGTTGATATTTGTAAATAAAAAAATATTATATATTAATCATGTAAATTTCCTGCACCTGTCATAGACGTCCAAATGACGTCCAAAAAATTATCCAGTTCAAAGGTCAAATGTTGAATGTCAATATGACGTCCAAGTTGGGTCATGGTTGGACGTCCAAATTGTGGATCTAGTTTGGACGTTGAATAGATGTCCAGAATTGGTCATGGACCGACGGACCCAATATGACATGATCTGCACGTCTATCCGACATCCAATGAATAGTGGGCTAGATCATGTCAATTTCCTGCACCTGTCTTAGACGTCCACATGGCATCCAGAAAATTACCTATTCCGGCGTTCAAATATTGAACATTATATTGACGTCCAGGTGGGGTCATGGTTAGATGTCCAAATAGCAGACCTAGATTGCACGTTGCATAAAGGTCAAAAATTGGTCTTGGACCGACTGATGCAATATAGACATGATCTGCCTGTCCAATAGACGTCTGATGTTTAGTGGGGAGAGTCTCACACTGAGTCAACGACGCCTCGATCCTTCTGAACACTCGGGAATAAGGTCTCTAGTGTCTACTAACCGGTTAACTTGCTCCACTAACTAACTTTCTGCACAGCAATAATAACCACAGACTTCAACAAATGCCCTTTAAAGGGGTGGTAGATTATGATTTCACTTTTCTAACTGTAGTTAGTGTGTAATGTTGTGTTTGATCATAAACAACATCTGCAAAGTTACAACACTCAGTTCAAAGCAAAGGGAGATATTTGCTTTTAAAGAAAAGGACTACAACAAACGGCTGGAGGAACTACACAACAAGCCCCGCCCCCTGAACACGCAGTCCATGTTGAGAAGAGGAAGAGTTGCTGTAGTCGAGCACATTTGTGAGTCAGCTCAAACTTTAGCATCCATCTTTTCACATGCAATAGAAAGTCACTCTGTGTGCATCTCACAACAGTTCCTATACGAGCGATTTATAGATTACCATGACAGAATATGCTAATCGAAGATCGTTAACTCCACGTCAGCAACATAAATTCATCAACTAACCATTCAGAGACGTCCTGTTGCTTCTACATGTGTCACTTCTTCTTGAGTCTCTCCATCTTTGTCTGACTCTGTTTTTACATTAAAGACAGAACAGTTTCTGTCATTTTAGTGTGTGTGTGTGTAAGGTAATAGCAGCTGCTAACACACGAACTCTTGTAGCTCCGCCCTCTGCAGCAGCTCATTTGCATTTAAAGGGACAGACACAAAACGGGTGTGTTTTTGCAAACCCTCAAAAAGTGACACTAACATGCTATATAAAAATATCTGTGGGGGTATTTTGTGCTGAATCTTTGTGCACACACACACTCTGGGGACATCTTAGATTTATTTTACATCTTGTGAAAATGGCATTTTACCCCATTTAGGCCCCCCCTTTAAATGCTTTAATCACGGCATTTTTCACAAAAAGAAGAATACATCAGGTTTTTATAGGATAGAAACATAAACAACAGATTAACATGATTTGGTAACACTTTATTTTACAGTGTCCTTGTTACATGTACTTACCATAGTAATAACAGTAAATTATGCATAATTACACGCAACCTACCCTCAACAAAACCCTAATCCTATACCCTAACCCTATAGTAACATAGTTGATTAATATTACTCAGTACTTAAATATATAACACATTAAAATAAAGTGTAACCATTGATCTATTATATGGTCCCCTTCCATCCATATGATTGGTTTAATCTGTGCAAAACAAGCCTCCACTTCACTCTCTGTTACTGCAGAGCACAGATCTCAAATCATAAAACAATGGAGAGGTTAGAAGTTCAGTTGATTACTCAATACGTCATGAGACTATTATAGACTATTATATTTTTTGATATTGTCTAGCCAGCATTTTAAAGTTTCCACTGGTTTCAACACCAACAGTCTTCAGAGTACTTTTTGTTCAAGACTGTTAGGAGAAGTAAACAGTCTTATAACAGTTATATCTGATGCTCCATATTTTAAATTACATGATCAAATATTTTTCCTGTAAAGCAAATGACTCGGAATGAGTAAATCGTGTTTGTTTATTGAACTTCAAGATTAAGCGTTTATTCTAATGCAGTGGTTCTTAAAGGGATAGTTCACTTAATAATGATAATTCTGTCATCATTCACTCACCCTCAAGTTATTTTATTTCTTCTGCTGAACACAAAAGAAGATATTGTGAAGAATGTCAAGCAAGCAGAGATTAGCCGAACCTCCACACGGGTTTTATTTGTCAGTAAATAGGGTGAATACTGGTAAAGTGGGACACTTTCTGATCATTTACCTTCTGCATTATTTTTTAATCTTAGCCCCTCATTATGATATTCTATAAAGCTTAAGAGCTTTACTGTACTATACAGAATAAGAAAGATAGAAACGTTAAACACAGGAGAGAGGACTCTTCCTCAAACACACTTTGACCCCAAACCACATTTTTCCAGGCGCTACTGTCAAACTGGGACACTTCACATTGACACATTCAATTGTTATTCAAATCTAGGCCCAATTAATTAAATACACAATAACAATATAAACAACAATAATAATAAACATCACTTTTTTAAGGAGGGGTGCAGGTACAGCAGATTTATTTGTTGAAATATCTAGCTAACTAAAAAGGGAACTCGATCCCCCCATTGAATGCCTGTCCCAGTTTGACCAGTAATACCGTGTCTCAGTTTAACAATACGCTATTAGGCAAACTGGGACAATGTCAAAATGTTTTGCCACTTACCATCACAGTTCACTGCAAGATTGTTGAATATGGTGTGATGCCACTATATATATATATATATATATATATATACTATATATATATATATATATATATATATATATATTATATATATATATATATATATATATATATATTATCACATAGGCTACTTGCTTAGCCTAGTATTGATTTTTCGTAATGGAAGCAAACATGTAAATATAGAAATGATGAAGCTAACTGTCCCACTTTATCAGTAGGCTACCCTACACTAGGAAATTGGTTACTGAGTAGAAGAGCACACTAAATATGATACATATAGGCCTATGTCTCATGGTTAGCACACTTTTAAGCAAAGACTTTCTAGTGAACTTATCGATATAATTGACAAGAAAGAAACTTTTAAGCTGGCGTTATTATCCTCCGAAGCACTAGGTGTCGACAGAACACTTGTATGTCCAAAACTCTGTCTCTGAGCTTCCGTAGTGTAAACAATACCAGTGTTTACATCCTTCAGGTTGATCTGAAATTGTTCGTTTAAACGCGGTTTATCCCGCGGTCATGTGAGTCTAATGGGCTAATGTGAATCAGTTCACCGCTCTCGAGAGAATCATGTGTTCTGAACACGGACGACGCGCCACAGCGTCATAATAACCCAAGTATTTACTGTTTGTTTCGCATTGTGTGCTTGAGAATGTCGATATCTGAGACGCAGAGAGCCTCGGGCTGGAGGAGAGAGGTGAGAGAGAGACAAAGCGGTAAAACAGCGGGGAAAGTCGATGTCTACATCATCAGGTGTGTGTTTTGTTGTCATGCGAGAAACGAAGCTTTTCAAAGATTCGAATCAGTTGATTCACTGTTTCGAAGTGTTCGAACGCTGGTGACTCCTGCTGGCCAAAAGCCGGTTAAATTCAACAAAAACTCAGGCCAAACATGCATAAAAACAGCTTTTACAAACCTATTGCAAAAAGTGTACTATATCAAATGCAATAAACTAATCATTTAATACAATTAAACATTAAATGTCTGTATAATGTGTTATTTTAATATAAATTTCCAGGGCTTGTTTAGTTCGTTCTATGGATTGCTCAGCTAAACAGGCCAGATTATTAACTATCATTCCTTTTAATTTTACGAATGTCTCATTTAAAAATTGATCAGAGATCAGGTAAAACCATAGACTGCAAACGATTCGATACTTGTACATTGGTTCGCCGCTGAGAAGCGAGTGAAAACTGATTCGAAACAAAAGATTCGTAAAGGTTTCGAAGCTTGTCTGTCGAGAGGACTCTCGTGCTTTATCATGGGGGTTTCAAACGGGACTAAACAATAAATAAGTTTTATTAAAATAAAAAGCGATTTATCAAAAAAAAAAAAAAGTATGTAAATACATAATAAATAAATACATCTGACATTATAGTGAGTTGAAAAAAATAATGTAATACAATATAAAACTAAATATTTTCCAAATAATATTTTTTATAATAATAGTTTTCACTGGATACATTCAATTGGGTCGTTTGCATATACATATATAGCTAAAAAGATAGAAAAGCTCAGTTCTACATGATTTCACAAGGCACTGTCTCTTTTACAATCTGATAATTTAAAGGTGCAGTAAGCGATTTCTAAGAAACTGTTGATATTTGAATCGACACTTCATTGCTCCGCCCCCTGTTGCTGATTGGCTACAAGAGTGTTGTGGTGCTCCGTCTGATTGGTCTGAGCCATTAGGTGTTTCAACAGCGTTTCATTGAAGCGTAGTTTGAGCTGTTTATTCAGCGTTATTTATTTGCGTTGACATTGCTTTTTTTTTTTGACATTGGGTGTGAATGTACACTGTGATTGTGAATCAGACGTGACTTGCTCTCTCAGTCCTCAGGGCAAGATCTTCCGATCCAAGACTCAGCTGCACAGATTCCTGCTCTCACAAACAAACATGGAGCTGAAGATCGGCGACTTCGACTTCTCAGTGTCTGAACCTCAACACACGAGAAGCGCACTGACGGAGGAATCCAGCGCTGGAGCGACGGCAGACGTGGACGTGGACGAGCGTCGAGACGAGAAGAGAGAGAGCGGAGAGCAGATCGGCCTGGAAGATGAACGAGTGAATCGATTGAATCCGACTCTAGATGAACATTCAGACCTTTCTGCTTCCGAGAGCCAAGAACTCGATCGGTTCGAGACGACAGGAGGAGTAGAGGAGGAAAACAAGAGCCTGGAACACACAGACTGTGTGTCGCCCTCTAGAAACACTGACAACAGTGAGTTTCTCCTTACCCAGAATACCACCGGGACACAATTAGGCCCTGTTTACACGAGAACGCTCGCGGGGTGAAAACGTACAAATATTTTATCGGGATGTGCCTTTCGTTTACACGGCGACGGCGTTTTTGGGGCTTAAAAACGCGAAAAAGTGAAACCCCCCTCCAGAGTGGAGATCTTAAAAACGCTCCACCATCGCGTTCCCGTCTAAAGGGTAAAAAACGGTAAAAAACGCAAAAGTCTGCTAAACAGTGAAGGCGTCGCGTACGCGTTTACGTCACAGGCATGCGCCAGTACAGGGAAATAACAAAACATTATCAAACTAAAATATGCCATTAATTTCATTGACACAAAAAATTTAAATTCTGTAATTTTTGAGCGACACGTGAAGAGCGCCGAGGGTTAAAGCAGCAGCTTTACCGTATTAAACATGAAGAACTGTGTCAGCGTCTCTTTCACTGTCAGTGCTCCACATCGCCACCTAGCCGTCTGGAGTGCACACTACATCCAATCTCACACACTTTTGCGTCACCATATGCAGATTCCCCCCCATAACGCTCGTCTAAACACAGAATAAAAAGTGATAACGCAACGCCACTTTTGCATTTTCTCTTCAGATCGTTTCCGTTGTAAACATAGCCTTAACCTTCATCCTCCCCGCTCACTTTGTAACAAATCTTTGTTTTCTATGTGTACTGAAGCATTCCTCGCACTCCATTCACTCCTAAGGGGGTCAAATTGACCCGCGAGAAAAGGATTTGTTACTTTTTACAATTTCAACCATAAAACTCCTCAAATCCATTCAATTTTCTTTTTTGGTGTATTCGTGGTTCAAGTTCGACAAAAGTCCTCTGATGAACACTACATTTTTTTTATTTAAAAAAAAAATACCCGAGGGGAAGGAAGTAATCAAGTAAAAACATGGTCATTTTTAATAGCTCTGTAATCATGTTCTTCTCAGGGTTGAAGTTATTTGCAGAGAAGCGGAAAACCAGTCCGTACTTCAGTAGAACGAATAATGGTAGGTTTTTATTGATTTTTTAATATCTCTCTCTCTTTCTCTCTCTCTCTTTCTCTCTCTCTCTCTCTCTCTCTCTTATTGCATTGACTCAAAATCTCTTCTAATCCATTTGAACACAAATTGTTGCTGGACACTTATTGAATCATGATAAGTTATGAATATTTCTCTGTCAGCTCTGAGCCGCCCGAAACGCAAAGCCTTGAGGAAATGGACTCCGCCGCGCTCGCCCTGTAATCTGGTGCAGGAGACGCTGTTTCATGACCCCTGGAAGCTCCTGGTGGCCTCCATCTTCCTCAACAAGACCAGCGGTACAATAACACATTCATAACATCTGTGTTTATCCCTGATGTTCCCCGAATAGGAATAGGAATCTCGCTAGAGAGGCCAATCTACATCGAGTGCAACTAAACGAGCCAATGCACATTGGCATGCGATAATTGCATCAGCGGCGCCTGAATCGCGGCACGCGCATGAGCAGCAGGTGAATCACATCTTCAGGTTTTCGCTGAATTCGTATTCCTCTTTGTTTTGTTCCTCCTTTTTTGTGTGTCGAAGAGGACTACAGCAAGCGAGTCATCGTGAAGAGGCAAAAATAACGCAAGAAGTGCTCAAAATACAAAGTTCAGGCATTGCTCAGAGTAGCAGAAGCCAAACAAGGGAGGATTAAAGTTTTTTTTTTTTTTTTTTTTTATGTCATGTGCTCACGGAAGAGATGAGTTTTCAGTTGTCTTCATCTGAGATAACTCCAAATTTCTCCCACACACTGGACTTGATTTTTGATGACGTATTGTCGACAACTTTACAATCCACTAGCTATTCTTTTCTTCAACTCCTCAGGATCATCTCGACGACTGCAGGCAGATCGCGCGGTTGCGATTTTTTAAAGTGAAAGTAACGTTAGGCCTAGAGACTCCTAGGAGGGGCGCGGGCCGCGGGCACAAATAAACTGATATGGATTTTAAATTATTTGATCAACTTATAAATAAACAAATACAGGCATATTTTTGTAGATGTGTTCCTAAAAATATGCATATATTTTTACGTTTGCACGTGACTGTTTTAAACCCGTGTTTAGACCCGACCCGACACCGACCAGCACCCGTATCCGACACAGTTGGATATTTTTCACCCATTTCAGCAAATTTGCAGGTTTCCCGTTGGTTACCCGAACCCGTGCAGGACTCTGACGTGGCGTTGGAGTGATCGACTGAAGGGGGAACATCTCGGTTACGCATGTAACCCTCGTTCC
Source organism: Phoxinus dragarum (assembly GCA_033366665.1). Classification (NCBI taxonomy): domain Eukaryota; kingdom Metazoa; phylum Chordata; class Actinopteri; order Cypriniformes; family Leuciscidae; genus Phoxinus; species Phoxinus dragarum. The sequence continues at coordinate 53,020 of JARPMJ010004380.1, forward strand.
CTGAAGGAGGGGAACGGAGACGCAACGTCCCGTCGCCACATCTGCTGTGCCACGCTGGGGCAGTCCGGTCACCGACTCGGCTCCTCAATGAAAACCTGGAGATGCGATGCACCCGCTGCTCATTATACGCGCAGTTGATGCAATTATCGCATGCCAATGTGCACTGGCTCAAATGAGTTAAACTCGAAGTAGATTGGCCTTTCTAGCGAGATTCCTATTCGTGCACATGATCCGGATCTGGCAATCTTACATAGTGTGGTTATAGCAGATAAAGGAAGGCAGAAGTTGCCGTTCACCGTTATGACTTGATGAACCACTGAAACGATTTTGGAAACATTATTTTAAGGTAAAAAAAAATCTTCCTTTGTTGTTGCTTTAACTGCATTCAAGGTACGCATTAAATTTGATCAATTCATGTTTCCCTGGGAATCGAACAAATGACCTCGGTGTTACAAGCATTGACCCCGGAACTGTAAACACACACGAACTGTACACACACACGAACTGTACACACACACGAACTGTACACACACACGAACTGTAAACACACACGAACTGTACACACACACACACAAACTGTACACACACACACGAACTGTACACACACACGAACTGTAAACACACACGAACTGTAAACACACACGAACTGTAAACACACACGAACTGTAAACACACACACAAACTGTACACACACACACGAACTGTACACACACACACGAACTGTACACACACACGAACTGTAAACACACACGAACTGTAAACACACACGAACTGTAAACACACACGAACTGTACACACACACGAACTGTACACACACACGAACTGTACACACACACGAACTGTAAACACACACGAACTGTACACACACACGAACTGTACACACACACGAACTGTACACACACACGAACTGTAACACACACGAACTGTACACACACACGAACTGTACACACACACGAACTGTACACACACACACGAACTGTACACACACACGAACTGTACACACACACGAACTGTACACACACACGAACTGTACACACACACGAACTGTACACACACACGAACTGTAAACACACACGAACTGTACACACACACGAACTGTAAACACACACGAACTGTACACACACACGAACTGTACCACACACACGAACTGTACACACACACGAACTGTAAACACACACGAACTGTACACACACACACGAACTGTAAACACACACGAACTGTACACACACACGAACTGTACACACACACGAACTGTAAACACACACGAACTGTAAACACACACACGAACTGTACACACACACACGAACTGTACACACACACGAACTGTAAACACACACGAACTGTAAACACACACGAACTGTAAACACACACGAACTGTACACACACACGAACTGTACACACACACGAACTGTACACACACACGAACTGTAAACACACACGAACTGTACACACACACGAACTGTACACACACACGAACTGTACACACACACGAACTGTAAACACACACGAACTGTACACACACGCGAACTGTACACACACACGAACTGTACACACACACACGAACTGTACACACACACGAACTGTACACACACACGAACTGTACACACACACGAACTGTAAACACACACGAACTGTACACACACACGAACTGTAAACACACACGAACTGTACACACACACGAACTGTAAACACACACGAACTGTACACACACACGAACTGTACACACACACGAACTGTACACACACACGAACTGTACACACACACGAACTGTAAACACACACGAACTGTACACACACACACGAACTGTAAACACACACGAACTGTACACACACACGAACTGTAAACACACACGAACTGTACACACACACGAACTGTACACACACACGAACTGTAAACACACACGAACTGTAAACACACACGAACTGTAAACACACACGAACTGTACACCACACACAAACTGTACACACACACGAACTGTAAACACACACGAACTGTAAACACACACGAACTGTAAACACACACGAACTGTACACACACACGAACTGTACACACACACACGAACTGTACACACACACGAACTGTAAACACACACGAACTGTACACACACACGAACTGTACACACACACGAACAACTGTACACACACACGAACTGTACACACACACAAACTGTACTGAAGTCAGTTGTAATATTGTGTGTTGCTGCCGCTATCGAGGGGTTTGAACCGATGGATGTGTGTGTGACGTCATGTGTTCCTCGTCCAGGTAAGATGGCGATCCCGACGCTGTGGGGAGTTTTTCCAGCGTTACCCGAGCGCAGACGTGACCCGAGCGAGTGACTGGAGGCAGGTGTCCCGTTTACTGAAGCCACTGGGGTCTCAGTACCATCCGCGCCAAAACACTCGTGCGCTTCTCTGGTGCGTCTGCTGAAGGAACTCTATATATAAACATGTTCATTACATAAACACGGGTAGTTTCGTTCAGCGTGAAGACTGTAGGGGATTTGTCATGTGATTGATATCAGTCACAATATATATTCAGAATAAATATCTATGGAAGCGTGTTTCTGCCACTGTTTGATCTCACAGTGCAGACTTTGTTTCTTGCAATTGTGAGAAAAAAAGCCCAAATTGTGAGATATAAACTGGCAGTTTCAAGGAACAGAAGTGTGAGACAAAATGTCGCTTGTTTGTTATAATAAAAAAAATTGTGAGGAATTGTGGAATTCCAAGAAATAGTCAAAATTGTGAGATTAAACATCATTGCGTGTTATAAACTTGTAATTGCGAGAAATAAATACAAATTTTGCAAGATATAAACTCAAAATTGCAAGTCATAAACTCTAAGAAAAAAGTTAAAATTGCGACTTGCAAGAAAAGTCAGAATTGTGAGATAAAATGTCGCCTTTACCTTTTTTTATGTTGTCACTATTTAAAAAAACAATTGCGAGAAAAAAGTTAGAATTGCGAATTATAAACTCGATTGCGAGAAAAAGTCAGAATTGTGGAGATAAAATCGCAATGACCTTCTTTGCTTATTTCCTTCTGGAAACAAACTTCCATAGATATAAAATGAAGTGTATTGCGATTGATTGATTGATTGTGTTGTTTGGCGCAGTGTCCGTCTCATGATTGTGCCGTTTCTCTGGTTTGTCAGACGAGTATCTGAGTAAATCCTGGAGATATCCCATCGAGCTCCACGGCATCGGAAAATACGGCAATGGACTCGTACCGAATCTTCTGTGTGGAGGAGTGGAGAGAGGTACACAGTGCTGTAGGACATCCTTTTTTTCTTTTTCTTTTTTAATGCTGCTTTTTTTTCTCTTTTTTAAAAACTTAAAAAAAAAATGAAATGCTTGAAGAAAAAAAAAAGAAAAGAAAAACATTAACAATAATTATCGTCATTGTCATAACATAATACAACAATACTCCTGAGTCTTTCAGTCTTTCAGTCCAGATTAAGTTATCTGTAGGATATCATCACGTGTGTGTGTGTGTGTGTGTGTGTGTGTGTGTGTGTGTGTGTGTGTGTGTGTGTGTGTGTGTGTGTGTGTGTGTGTGTGTGTGTGTGTGTGTGTCCTGCAGGTGACGCCAGAGGACCATAAGCTCAACGAGTATCACGCCTGGCTGTGGAGAAACCAGGAGCGCTTAGGAATCTGATTTTACTCATTTTAATAAACCATAATGTCTGCAGAAGCATCAGTGAATCGGGGATCATTGATGTGCTTTTTACCTCCTGAAAACATGAGCTGTGTTAAGTGTTTCATCATGTGTGTGTTCATCATGTGTGTGTTTATCGTGTGTGTGTTCATCATGTGTATTGTGTTCATCATGTGTGTGTTCATCATGTGTGTGTTCATCATGTGTGTGTTCATCATGTGTGTGTTCATCATGTGGTGTCTCATGTGTGTGTTCATCATGTGTTGTGTTCATCAGTTCAAGAGAAGTGTTAAAAAGATGTGTAAAAATAAAGGAGCTTTTTATCTTTTGTACATGCTCTGGATTTAATGAAGCCAGTGTGAATGGTATCCAGAACCCAGTTCATGCTGTTCATTGCATCGGATGCTGAAATCTGGTTGGAGGATTTTCAATGAAAACTGTTGACAACTATTTTTAATTGGAAAGTAGTAAAAGCCCGCTTGAAAAAGTGTCGCCATATGATGTAAGGCACCAATTAGCATATTTGTGACATCATTACGTCACATTCTGCTTGACGGCAGTTTACATCGGATTTCTCTTTTAATCCAAGCAAGCACACATACTGTATTTTAATATAATATATAGCCTAATGTCCAGGAAAGCTGTTCTCATTTACACGTTGCCGTCCAAAAAGTCGCTAGATTTGTCACTAAAGGGTCTGAAAGCGACAGATGCTATAAAGAATTACATTCTGATTTCATGTTAGCCTAATCTTAGAAGAAGAGATGGGAAACTTTTTTTCTGTTGCTTTGAGTTCATATTTGCAAATAGTGTGCATATATTTTTAAAGGTGCTATGTGGAGTTTTTCTACTAAAATGAATCCATGTTTTATTGCATGTGTGTATAATCTCACAATGAAATGATCCACTTGGCGGGGTTTTGCTATTTCCTCTGAAAGCAAGTATTCCTGTTTCTATGTGAAGTCTCCGGGTCGGATTGCCGCGAAATCCAGTGGCGTGACTGAGACCTGCATGCGCGCTCCCGAGCCTCTCTACTGACTTCAACAGCGACGACACTGTGACTTATGGAGTCTGCTTACACTGAGAGACGACCAGCACAACACAGACTCCAACACACACTCCACATAATAATAATAAAATAAAATAAAGCATGCGCACTCGCTTGTAAACGTATTGGTTGCAATCTGAATCATCACCGCTAGATGCCGCTGAAAACTCCACATTGCCCCTTTAAGTAGTTTCAGTGTTTTATATTAATAGTTTATTGTCGAGTCCCGATGTGTCACCAGTTAAAAAAATGAGCAAAGCCAGTCAATTAAACAGGTTTTTAATGAAATCAGTGTCCTCCACCCTAACAACAGATTTACTAAAACAGAGTTCACATTAAGGGCTGGCAGAATTCACACCGCAGTCTCAGCTGTCAATCATTATAGGGCATGTTCACACTGGAAGAAAATAAATATGACAAACAAGATAAATAGAAGCTGTGATGAAATATTTAAAGCATGCACACACACACACACACACACACACACAACACACACACACACACACACACACTCGTCTGTCCTGAGACTGAAGACATGACTGGAAGGCCACGTGTGCTGAACACAACCGAGGGGTGAAGAATGAAATCACATTCATTACTGCTTTCTTCACATTGCATATTTAAAACAGGGTTCCCACGGCAACAGAAGACCTGGAAAACACGAGCTGGTTTTAACATGGGGGTTTCCGGCTGTACTCGGGGAATCTTCAAGTTTTAGAGATTTCTATAATGAATGTACATTTTCTTGCTGTGCTTAAAACTGCAGCATTTTTAGCACTTGTCGTGAACAGAAAAACTTGCAGGTCACAATGACTTCTCGTCTGCAATTGTTCAATAGAACCGGTTTACATTGGTCTGAAATTAAAAAGAATCATTTAAAAATCCTTAAAAATGTATTGATCAAAGAATGTGGGAACCCTGCTGAAATGAATCAAACGATTTGCCATAACACACACGCACGCACGCACGCACGCACACACACACACACACACACACATATTCTGTGACAGTGTTCATTCATGCGTTTGGGAATGTTGCTTCTCATCATCTCTGAAACCTTATGTTTTACGCATTGGGGCAATTGTTATAAATGAATACCATGTTCATGTAGGCTATAAATGGGATGTAAATAACATGTAAATGAGGAATAGTTCATCCAAAAATAAACATTTCCTGATGATTTACCACCTCTGGGCCATACAAGAGATATATTTCCTCAGCCGAAGTGAATGGTGCTCAGCGCAGACCATGATTGACGCTCCAAAACTCATATTTAGGCCGCCGACCTCTCTCTCTAGGAAAAAACTATATATATTTTTGACTCTAAATGCTCATGTTTGTCCAGTTCACGAGCTCATGCGTGTCTAGGGTTGGGTATCGTTTGAATTTTACTGATTTCGATTCTACTTATCGATTTCTAATTTCGATTCCAACAAGGTAAAAAAAAAAAAACATTTTAACTAAAAAATTTTTTGATATCATTCACATTGTCTTATTGCAAAACATTAAACAACAAGCCTGACTAATATAAATTATAAATATAAATTAAAAAGAAGAATAAAAAAATAGCAATCGCAACAAATAAATACAACTGAACAAAGATACGACTGAAATAAACAGTGTTTTAAGATTTTCAGGTATTCGGGTTCAGAAACTGTAATCAAACTGCACTTAATAAATAAAATATACATTACAAATTTAGTTACAAAAGTTGTTCAGTCAAGAACGAGTGAACTTTCTCTTTGTCTTCTGTTGTTAGATTAGTGTTATTATAGAGACGGCAGCAGGAATATTAGCGCTGTCACTTTAAGAGCTGCACGGATCAATACACTGATACATATATACGGTTTAAAATCACATTAAACCACTTTCTATGAGCTGCGATGTGTGTGTAGCGCAGAAAACAGTGTGTGAATCGCCTCGCGTGTGAATGGTTTTTAAAGTCATATTGAAATGCTCACAAAGGAATCGATAAGAGGAATCGAAATGTACATTTTATAACAAGTATCCGATTCCTGACCGTCAAGTATTGTAATTCCCAACCCGACGCGTGACGCATGCGACTCAGGGTCACGCGCAAGAGCCACCCGCCGCTTACAAGAGGAGTTTACGTCCAGGTTGCTCACACGAACACACCATTATTGCCAATAAACTGAAACAAATGCTGACAAACTGCTTTTCTTTCACGTGCGACTTTCCCATCATACACATGCTAAAGTTGACTAAAGAGAGGAATAAAAAATCATCTTTTGGAAATTGATCTTAATGCCTTAATTAAAAAACTGAGGAAAACTCTAACCTTTAAGGACACCAGTTATGTATCGTAAATAAATAAATGTTCTTCCTGAAAACACAGTGTGCATAAGTCAGCACACCCCTGTGTTAAATCCCCATCGAGGCAGATTTATATTTCTAAACGCCAGTTATTTGATGGATCCGGGACGCTGTGATCCTGATAAAGTTCTGGCCTCTGGGATTACAATATCCGCACATCCTCACACACTCTTCACCACACCTAGAGATCGGCATGGGGAACTCTCCATAAGATCATCTCCCAATGCAAATCAAAGGCGAACTGAAAAAAAACCAGCCGATCTCTAGGTATGGTGAAGAGTGTGTGAGGATGTGCGGATATTTTAAAGAAACACGCCACCGTTTGTGAAATAGGGCTTATTCACCGTCTTTCCTACATTTAGATAGGTGGGCAAATGCATTTTTGTCTCAGTGCATGCATTGTTTTAGTTTGGCAGGGTCGCCGCTAGCTTAGCTTAGCATAATGAATAGAATCCTTTGTTGCCAGCTAGCATGTCCTGAGTAAAAGTGATTAAAAAAAAAGAAAAACCACCCACCTAATTACTTATTGTGGCCTGTGCGTATTCACAACTAGTACAAATAGGGATGAAGGTTAAGGCTGTGTTTACACGGAAACGATCTGAAGAGAAAACGCAAAAGTGGCGTTGCGTTATCACTTTTTATTCTGCGTTTAGACGAGCGTTATGGGGGAAATCTGCGTGCATATGGTGACGCAAAAGTGTGTGAGATTGGATGTAGTGTGCACTCCAGACGGCTAGGTGGCGATGTGGAGCACTGACAGTGAAAGAGACGCTGACACAGTTTGTCATGTTTAATACGGTAAAGCTGCTGCTTTAACCCTCGCTGCTCTTCGCGTGACGCTCAGAATTATTATTTTTTTTTGTCAATGAAATTAATGCCGCTATATATTTTAGTTTGATAATGTTTTGTTATTTCCCTGTACTGGCGCATGCCTGTGACGTAAACGCGTACGCGACGCCTTCTGTCTAGCAGACTTTTGCGTTTTTAACGTTTTTACCCTTTAGACGGGAACGCGACGGTGGAGCGTTTTTAAGATTTCCACTCTGGAGGGGGGTTTCACTTTTTTGCGTTTTTAAGCCCCAAAAACGCCGTCGCCGTGTAAACGAAAGGCACATCCGATCAAATATTTTTACGTTTTCACCCGCGAGCGTTCTCGTGTAAACAGGGCCTAAGACTAGGAGATTTCTAGGCAGATATTGACTGGGACTATATTAGGGCGAAGCACTGCTACTGGGGCGCGTAACATTTCGTAACATTTACGATCATTACGATCACTTTCCAAAAGATGATTTTTTATTCCTCTTTTTTAGTCAACTTTAGCATGTGTGTGTGTTCTCTTATGCTTAGCACTGTACATGTGTCATGCAAAAGGTCATGAACTCCACCGACCCGTGGACACGCTTCGCAGAAGAACGCGGACATTTGTAGTCAAAACAACAACAAAAAAAAAAAAAATTCCTTCTTCCTGTAAATGACTGGTGGTTTTGCTAGAGTAAGACCCCGGGGTCACGCTTTGAGGCCTAATGGTCGACGTTGAGCACCATTCACTCACATTAGATCGTTTTCCGTCAAAACCGGCATTTCTCTTCGGCTGAGGAAAGGAAGTGATGTCATCTCGGATGGCCTGGGGTGAGTAAGTAATCAGGAAATGTTTATTAAAGCCTGAACTATTCCTTTAATGTTGCGAGAGTGCCGATACGTCCATGCCAACATATGTACAGTCCTTCTCCCTGACCGGTTGCACACGTCTCCCTCCGCTGACCGTGTGGCGTCTCGTAAACACAGCACGGCTGAACTGTCGACACACAGTGTTGTAAAAGAGCTTTTCAGCAGCAGCGTCGTCATCATTACCCAGAAGCACGTCCTCAACATGCATTCCTCGAGCCTCGACTGATCCCGGAGCTTCGCCTGCGGAGTCCCTCGGTCGTCAGCGTCCCTTCAGGATCCCGTCGAGCACGCGGTCCCCCTTCTCCGAGAGCCAGTATCCCGCCATCGCCGCCACGCCGCCGATGAAGATCGCGGTGAACACCATGTCTCCTTTAGCGGCGAGAGTAGCGAGCGCACAGATCACCACACCGAAGAACATCTGCTGGAGGACCAGCACCTCGTCGTCCGTCATGTCGTCAAACAAACCCTTCTCTGGACCCGCTGAGAGACACACACACACACACACACACAGACACGCACACACACACGGTTATAGAGTGTGTTTCTGTACAGCTTGCACTCTTCTACAACAGTGGAAAAACACTAAATACGTCATAAATAAATAAATAAGTCATACTATTTACACTGCAAAAAATGCTTTTCTTACTTAGTCTTTTTGTCTTGTTTCCAGTCCAAATATCGAAACATTCTTACAATCGAGAAGATTTACTAAAGAAGTAAAATGACATAGGAAATTATATCTTGTTTTCCGATTTTTCTGCTTAAAACGAGCAAAATGATCTGGCGATGCGGTAGGAAAAATAATCTTGTTTTGCATTTGTATTATGTTTTTTTTCTTCTTACCCCATTGCCAGATCATTTAGCTTATTTTAAGCAAAAACTCAATTTAGATTTCTTTTAGAAAACCAGATATCATTTCTTTTAATTCTCAAATTCTCAAGAATTTTTTTATATTTGGAGTGGAAACAAGACACAAATAATAAGTAAGAAAAGCATTTTTTGCCATAGGCAAAATTAGGATTGTGCTTCCTTGTGGAAGGACTTAAAACTAACTTTTTGCTGCACTAACCAAAGTTTTACCAGCCATAAATATTTTATACCGGCCATTAAACTGTTTTTGCAAAATCAGGCAGTAATGACACCAAGTGTGTGTAATCCGCCAGTAATAAAATAAGAACAAATAATCAAATCACAAGCAAAAGCAAAAGCAAAAAAAAAAAAAATACAATATAACAAAGATACAAATTAAATAAAAAGTTTTTCTGGCAGTATTTTTCAGGTACAGAAATTTAGTAAAGTAAGCAAATGTAAAATTACACTGGATAGTCTTCACTGCATAAATTAAACATCCTTCCTTATTAAAGCTACAATATGTAATGTTTTTCGCCGCTAGGGGTCGCTAACCTCTCACAATCACACAGGCGTAGGTTGATGACGCAGTGAATAACCGGAATTATGGAACTTAACTCTAATAATGTTTATGGATGAGTGAATACACTGATGTGTTTATCATGACTGTGGTGTGAAGCAGACGCGAGTGCTAATGAGGGACAGATCTCAGCGCCACACGCGAGTCCCGCGGATATAAAGGAATGAGGACGTCACTCTACCGAACTAACGTCCCCGCAAGTACAGAAATACTAACGTACTCACACTGGACAGTTTATTAGACGAATGAAAGATAACGCAGCGCTGTCTCACTCGCTCTACACGATCACACTAAACTGCCTTTGTGTTAAAGTTATAATGTTATTCTGTGTGTGAGTTTGTGTGTATGAGACTAGCAGTACGCTAGAGCAACATATGAATAACATACTGATCATATTCTAATATTTCATCATGTTGAGCTATATAACATCGATTAGTTGTATGAACATTTGCTCTACTGTCTAATAAAGCTCATGTGAGAGCGCCTCTGTCGAGTGGAAGTTAGTCGCGGACGCTAGCTCTCAGACGCTAGCTCTCGGACACTAGCGCTCGGATTCTAGCTCTCGGATTCTAGCTCTCGGACTCTAGCTCTCGGACGCTAGCTCTCGGACTCTAGCTCTCGGACGCTAGCTCTCGGACACTAGCGCTCGGATTCTAGCTCTCGGACTCTAGCTCTCGGACGCTAGCTCTCGGACGCTAGCTCTCGGATTCTAGCTCTCGGACACTAGCTCTCGGACGCTAGCTCTCGGACGCTAGCTCTCGGACTCTAGCTCTCGGACGCTAGCTCTCGGACACTAGCTCTCGGATTCTAGCTCTCGGACGCTAGCTCTCGGACACTAGCTCTCGGATTCTAGCTCTCGGATTCTAGCTCTCGGACGCTAGCTCTCGGACGCTAGCTCTCGGATTCTAGCTCTCGGACACTAGCTCTCGGCGTCTCGAAAACGCCACGCTGATATTGATCCTCGTTTAGTTCTCCTTTTGTCCCAAAGTCTGCTCTCCATGGTCCATAATGTTTGAACGAACCAACAACAGCGTGAGCGCCGCTAGACGTAACGCTGTTGTCCACGTCTGTCGCCATGGTTACTACAGCAGTACGAGCGGAAACCAGGGATAACGCGGATATCACGTCAGTGACAGGCGACAGTGAACAGGGACGAGCCATTATTTAAAATTGGAATTTCTCTGAAATTAAAAATCTTTGGGAACTTTTGGGATATTAAATGTACACAACTGCAGGAAATATATCACACTGTGCAAGTTATTTTTGGATTATTACAAAATTATTGTACATATTGTACCTTTAAAGTTACAAAAGTTATTCAGTCAAGAGCAGTGAGTGATTTTCCTCTGTCTTTTGTTGTTTGATTCACTTTAAAAGCAGACGCAGGAATATTAGGCCGCTGTCACCGATGAAGCACTGGCCCGTCAACTGTCCCGAGCGGCATTCACGCTTGTTCACGCATTGTTAGAATTCATAAAAATGTCACCGGCCAACTGGCGAGTGACACCGTTTCATAAACTCGCCAACGCTGATTTTTACTGGCATTTGGTGCTTGCCAAGAAGAGCAAAGAACATGTAATTGATGATTTACCCGTGTATGATGGCAGAGTCAGTTTACTAAACAAGCACCAACTAAACGGCACAATAAACCAAGCAAGATTATTGAGTTATTAAAGTGGACAGGTGCGGGGTCGCAATATTTTGGTCTTGGCTTCGATATGAAGCATTTTGGATTTATTTTGGTTTATTACGTTCTTGTTTTATAGCAAGATCTGGCAACGTGAATGAGTCAACACTTGTACATTTTCCCCTGTGGTTTTCATAAAAGAAGAGATGTGGGTTTAAATGCCTCATTAAAGGGATAGTTTTTGTTATTGTGGTCATCACTAACTCACCCTCAAGTTGTTTCAAACCTGTATGAATTTCTTTGTTCTGCTGAACGTAGTGCTGTGTAACGATTAATCACATCCAAAATATAACTGTGTGTTTACTGTGTATATATATATAAAAACACACACATGCAAGAAATATTTGCATGTATATACTGTATATATATAATTTATATAATATATACATATAAATATTTTATATATAAATAACACATTTATCTTAAATATATACATACATGTGTGTGTGTATGTGTGTGTGTGTGTGTGTGTGTGTGTGTGTGTGTGTGTGTATTTATATATACAAAATAATTATACATAAGACACACACATATACTGTATTATGTAAACACAAAATGTTAATTTGGATGCGATGAATCTTGATATGAATGGCCTGTGAAGGCTTTAGGACACTGGGATGTGTGTGTTGCACTCACTAGGTGGCAGATTCTCCACACAAATGCTCTCCCGTCGGATGAATCCCTCGGCACACTCGCAGCGGAACGAGCCCTCCTCATTAACACACGCTTCATTGAGTCCAGGGCAGGCGATGGCTCTCTCCGCACACTCGTCGACGTCTGGCGACAGATTTTCATCATGTGACCAAACATCATGTCAACAGAAGCGTCGGATCTAAACACGCTTGCTGAAAGTCTTACCTAGACACTTTGCCCCAGTGATTCTGAAGCCTCGAGAGCATTTCTTACAGCGAGCCGGTCCGCTCCCCATGCAGCCTACACACGCCTGATCACAACCTACACACACACACACACACACACACACACACACACACACACACACTCATCAGTGCACATGCAAACACACCCATGCATCACTGAGCGTTCGTGTGAGACTGACCTCTGCATTCATACGAGCCGTCGGTGTTGAAGCAGTACGTGTTCGACGGACAGCGAGCCAACTCAGTGCCGCACTCGTCCACATCTGCACACACACACACACACACACACACACACACACACACACACACACACACACACACACACACACACACACTGATGTGGTGAACTGGTGACAGAATGCAGCTCATATGGAAACCTCTTGTTCAGCTGGAAATGATAAGATCATTATTTACTAATAATCACATTCATGTTAGCGGCATGTTAGCGCAAAAAGTACGAAAAACAAACAAAATTTGTGCTATTTTCTATATTCATTATTATACCTTTATTTAACCAGGAGGTCCCATTGAGATTCAAAATCTCTTTTACAAGAGAGACCCGGCCAAGGTAACAGCCAAATCACAACAAATGCATACATAAAAAACACCAAATTACATTTTCACGATAAAAGAAGTAAAAAACCTTTTAAAAAATAAAGGACTCACAAGAAAAACAAGAACATGTCTCCTTCACAACACTCTTTACAGTAGTTTTAGATTCATTTATGGACATAAGGGTTTCTAACTTTAGCTCTTTTTGTAGATAAGAAATAAGAAAAAGCAGTTTTTCCCAATTCGGTTGTAACTCGTGGCACATTAAACAGCAAACACTTTGAGGAGCGTAGCTGATATCACGAGCGGGCGCGGGCGCCGGGATCGCTGAGCGAGCAGGTACGAGTTGTACCTGTAGTGAGTAAAAAAGCTGTCGGGGCTAAAAATAGAAAAAGAAAGAGGGAAAAGGAGATGGCATGTCAATTGATGCGCCAGCAGCTAAATAAGTGGATGGGGAAAGGCAACAGGAAGGATTTAATGTGTGACGTCCACGCATGTAGGCTGCTGGCCATCGGGGCTACCCGGAGATTCCCGGTGCTTTTTACGCCGATACATCTAATACTTTTTTTTTTGTCTTTGTCTCAACGGCCCATAAAACTCGTACATCGGCGGTCCATTGTTTGTTTTTTTTTGCTTAATTGGCGACGCTGGGTTAGTGCCATTGGTGCCAAATCCATTAGTCCAAAAAAAAGTCAGCGTTAGTTTTTTTTCTAATATTTTTCATGAAACACGCAGATCAGCGGCCCATTGGTTCTTTTCTTGATTTAGAAATGTCTTGATTCCCAATCACATCTTTAATGTGAAGTACAGAAATTAGTACAAAACTAATTATGAAAGTTTCCTTTATTTTCCAGTGCATTTGTTTTACAATATATGGCTATTACTGTCATGGGATTAATATTATAATTATTATTATGTAGTAGTAGTGTAATGTAGACAGACACTGTAACTAAAAGAGGTTTGAATTTTTCAATTTCAATTTTAAATTTTAAATTCAGTTCAATTTTATTAATAAATGACAATTTTGTACTTCATCTGTTAAGTCTCACTCGTTCCTCACTCATTACATTGGACACTTTTTTTTCTTTTTTCTATTGACAAAAAACTATATTTTATAATATCTAATATAATGAAACATACAGGTGAAGCTGGAAAATTTTGAATATTGTGCAAAAGTTCATTTATTTCAGTAATTCAACTTAAAAGGTGAAACTAATATATTATATAGACTCAATACATGCAAAGTGAGATATTTCAAGCCTTTATTAGTTATAATGTTGATGATTATGAGGTACGGCTGAGATGTGTGAGGCTGTAGTGTGTTACTCACCCACACACTTGTTGCTGTGAAGGATCCACCCAGGCTTGCAGTCCTGACATCTGTTTTCTTGAGGACCTCTGCACTTCTTACAGGAATAATGGCAAGCTGCCAAAAAAAAAAAAAAGCCACACAATTAGTCTCCTGATGTACGAGTTGTGTTCTCCCGTCCCTCGAGCGCCTGGTCACCTGAGCAGGGCGGCTGTGTGTGATTGGAGCTCTTCTCCCGGTAATATCCGTCTGCACAGTCCTGACACAGAGCGCCAGAGTATCCCGGGTCACACACACACTCCCCGTCTCCCAGACGCGTGCCTTCACCTTCACAGCGGCCCAGACCTCCACACACTCCTGCAGAGCCGGAGGGGCACTCTACACACACACACACACACACACACACACATGGGCACACGCGCGCACACATGCACATTTACTTACACACACACACACACACACACACACACACATACACACACACACGGGCACACACACACACACACACACACACACACACACACACGGGCACACACACACGGGCACACGCACACATGCACATTTACACACACAAGCATGCACACACAGACACACACACACACGCGCACACACACACACAAAAGTACGCGCACACACACATACATTCATGCACACACACACACACACACACACACACAAATACACGCAGACGCATGCACGCAGACGCATGCACGCAGACGCATGCATGCAAACACACACTCGCAGGCACACACACACATGTATGCATTCACGGACACGCGCACACACACAACCCATGCACACGGTCGCATGCACACACATGCACATTTACACACACAACCACATATACACATTTACACACACACACACACACACACACACACACATACATACACAAGCACACAGACAAACGCACACACACACAAGCACACAGACACACACAAGCACGCATACACACAAGCACGCACACACACACACACACACACACACACACACACACAAGCACACACGCACACACACACACACAAGCACGCACGCACACACGCAAGCACGCACACACACACACACACACACACACGCACGCACACAAGCACGCACACACACAAGCACGCACACACGCACACGCACAAGCATGCACACGCACACACACACAAGCACGCACACGCACACACACACACACACACACACACACACACACACACAGAGCAGTTAGTATAAGAACGGGCTTCTCTATTGATATGTGACAAATATGACACCGGCACAAGCATGAAGCGTAACTGTATGTTTATGAGTCAATATAAACCCAGACATTTCTGTGGAAAATATGGGAAAGCTGATGTTGGTGCATCTGAGCAAATATTACATTATCTGAGGTGCCGTAAGGCTGGCAGAGATGCTCACATTACATGGCTGGGGGACAATTTTTCTCTAATGAGTCGAGTCACATGTGTTTCTATAGCGCTTACAATACAGATGATTTCAGAGATGCAGTGATAAACAGCGAAAATAAGAGTTAATGTTGTAAAACTCATCGATTATTAAACAAATTCAGTTTTGCCCATAAGCTCTACAGAAGACAATAGTTATTTATACATCGTTCATGGAACTTTTATTTTCCTGAAATATTTAGTTGAATGTTAACCTTCATAACCAAGAAATATAAAATATTTTAAAGCATTTAAAACATCTGACCAGTCAGAAATAACGTTTCTATAACTAAATTGGAATTTTACCTAAATATTCTTAGAACATATTTCTGTTGGCTTGGTTATAGTAGTAGTAATAATAATAATAATTTATTTTCATTTGGTATTTAAATGTGCAACAATCTCAGATGAGGATGTGATTGAGAAAAAAGACGACTTTGATTTGTGTGTGTGTGTGTGTGTGTGTGTGCATGCATGTGTGTGTGTGCGTGTGTGTGTGTGTGTGTGTGTGTGTGTGTGTGTGTGTGTGTGTTCACCTGCACATTCAGGCCCGTAGTGTCCAGACGGGCAGCACAGTCGGAGCTCCTCGATGCACAGCCATTCGAACAAGTCTGGAGACTCTTGCTGTCTGTAACCTCACACACACACACACACATTCTCATAGACACAACTTTCCACAAGTCACAGCTACAAGCAGATTATTTACTCAATGCCTTACATTCTAATGACAAATTCTAGGTTTGTCTCATTGAGTAAAACATCACTCCAGAAATACATCATGCAAGTAGACAGATGATCTGGAACCGAACTCCACGAGTAAACAAGTTTTGAGTTAATCAACCGAGAGTTTGGGCTTTATGTGATGGTAAGTTAACCCTGTTTTGCACAGACACACACACACACACTCTCACCTGTGAAACCACCACGTCTCCACCTGGTCCTCGATCTGCTCCAGCAGCCGGTTGCATTCAAAGTCAGATTTGTCACACGCCGCCTCTACGATCTCTAACAGACGTGTCTCACTGCACACACACATATATACACACACACACATATACACACAAACACACACGCACACTTTTAAAGAAAGGCTGCGGACCAAACATTTTGATGGTATACGATGAAGTCAATCTCTGTTCTGAAACATTACATTTCTTACATCGTGATGAGAAACGTCTTTACCTGCGTGTGTATTTGGCCAGTTTCTCCTCTTCCCAAGCCGTATTCCCTCCTCCAAAATTCTTATTGGCTGTTCGCTCCAAACCCTGAAACAACAGTCAAACACTTTATGTCACACACACCTGGATGAAGCGCTCAGTGAGTTACAGTCAGATGTCAGTCACACACACCTGGATGAAGCGGTCAGTGAGTTACAGTCAGATGTCAGTCACACACACCTGGATGAAGCGGTCAGTGAGTTACAGTCACATGTCAGTCACACACACCTGGATGAAGCGCTCAGTGAGTTACAGTCAGATGACAGTCACACACACCTGGATGAAGCGCTCAGTGAGTTACAGTCAGATGTCAGTCACACACACCTGGATGAAGCGGTCAGTGAGTTACAGTCAGATGTCAGTCACACACACCTGGATGAAGCGGTCAGTGAGTTACAGTCAGATGACAGTCACACACACCTGGATGAAGCGGTCAGTGAGTTACAGTCACATGTCAGTCACACACACCTAGATGAAGCGGTCAGTGAGTTACAGTCAGATGACAGTCACACACACCTGGATGAAGCGGTCAGTGAGTTACAGTCAGATGACAGTCACACACACCTGGATGAAGCGGTCAGTGAGTTACAGTCAGATGTCAGTCACACACACCTGGATGAAGCGGTCAGTGAGTTACAGTCACATGTCAGTCACACACACCTAGATGAAGCGGTCAGTGAGTTACAGTCAGATGACAGTCACACACACCTGGATGAAGCGGTCAGTGAGTTACAGTCAGATGACAGTCACACACACCTGGATGAAGCGGTCAGTGAGTTACAGTCAGATGTCAGTCACACACACCTGGATGAAGCGGTCAGTGAGTTACAGTCAGATGTCAGTCACACACACCTGGATGAAGCGCTCAGTGAGTTACAGTCAGATGTCAGTCACACACACCTGGATGAAGCGCTCAGTGAGTTACAGTGAGATGTCAGTCACACACACCTGGATGAAGCGCTCAGTGAGTTACAGTCAGATGACAGTCACACACACCTGGATGAAGCGGTCAGTGAGTTACAGTCAGATGACAGTCACACACACCTGGATGAAGCGGTCAGTGAGTTACAGTCAGATGTCAGTCACACACACCTGGATGAAGCGGTCAGTGAGTTACAGTCACATGTCAGTCACACACACCTAGATGAAGCGGTCAGTGAGTTACAGTCAGATGTCAGTCACACACACCTGGATGAAGCGGTCAGTGAGTTACAGTCAGATGTCAGTCACACACACCTGGATAAAGCGGTCAGTGAGTTACAGTGAGATGACAGTCACACACACCTGGATGAAGCAGTCAGTGAGTTACAGTCAGATGACAGTCACACACACCTGGATAAAGCGGTCAGTGAGTTACAGTCAGATGTCAGTCACACACACCTGGATGAAGCACTCAGTGAGTTACAGTCAGATGTCAGTCACACACACCTGGATGAAGCGCTCAGTGAGTTACAGTCAGATGACAGTCACACACACCTGGATGAAGCGCTCAGTGAGTTACAGTCAGATGTCAGTCACACACACCTGGATGAAGCGGTCAGTGAGTTACAGTCAGATGACAGTCACACACACCTGGATGAAGCGGTCAGTGAGTTACAGTCAGATGACAGACACACACACCTGGATGAAGCGGTCAGTGAGTTACAGTCAGATGACAGTCACACACACCTGGATGAAGCGGTCAGTGAGTTACAGTCAGATGACAGTCACACACACCTGGATGAAGCGGTCAGTGAGTTACAGTCAGATGACAGACACACACACCTGGATGAAGCGGTCAGTGAGTTACAGTCAGATGACAGTCACACACACCTGGATGAAGCGGTCAGTGAGTTACAGTGAGATGTCAGTCACACACACCTGGATGAAGCGGTCAGTGAGTTACAGTGAGATGTCAGTCACACACACCTGGATGAAGCGGTCAGTGAGTTACAGTGAGATGTCAGTCACACACACCTGGATGAAGCGGTCAGTGAGTTACAGTCAGATGTCAGTCACACACACCTGGATGAAGCGCTCAGTGAGTTACAGTCAGATGACAGTCACACACACCTGGATGAAGCGCTCAGTGAGTTACAGTCAGATGACAGTCACACACACCTGGATGAAGCGGTCAGTGAGTTACAGTCAGATGACAGTCACACACACCTGGATGAAGCGCTCAGTGAGTTACAGTCAGATGTCAGTCACACACACCTGGATGAAGCGCTCAGTGAGTTACAGTCAGATGACAGTCACACACACCTGGATGAAGCGCTCAGTGAGTTACAGTCAGATGTCAGTCACACACACCTGGATGAAGCGCTCAGTGAGTTACAGTCAGATGTCAGTCACACACACCTGGATGAAGCGCTCAGTGAGTTACAGTCAGATGACAGTCACACACACCTGGATGAAGCACTCAGTGAGTTACAGTCAGATGACAGTCACACACACCTGGATGAAGCGCTCAGTGAGTTACAGTCAGATGTCAGTCACACACACCTGGATGAAGCGCTCAGTGAGTTACAGTCAGATGTCAGTCACACACACCTGGATGAAGCGCTCAGTGAGTTACAGTCAGATGTCAGTCACACACACCTGGATGAAGCGCTCAGTGAGTTACAGTCAGATGTCAGTCACACACACCTGGATGAAGCGGTCAGTGAGTTACAGTCAGATGACAGTCACACACACCTGGATGAAGCGCTCAGTGAGTTACAGTCAGATGACAGTCACACACACCTGGATGAAGCGCTCAGTGAGTTACAGTCAGATGACAGACACACACACCTGGATGAAGCGCTCAGTGAGTTACAGTCAGATGACAGTCACACACACCTGGATGAAGCGGTCAGTGAGTTACAGTCAGATGACAGTCACACACACCTGGATGAAGCGGTCAGTGAGTTACAGTCAGATGACAGTCACACACACCTGGATGAAGCGGTCAGTGAGTTACAGTCAGATGACAGTCACACACACCTGGATGAAGCGCTCAGTGAGTTACAGTCAGATGTCAGTCACACACACCTGGATGAAGCGCTCAGTGAGTTACAGTCAGATGTCAGTCACACACACCTGGATGAAGCGGTCAGTGAGTTACAGTCAGATGACAGTCACACACACCTGGATGAAGCGCTCAGTGAGTTACAGTCAGATGTCAGTCACACACACCTGGATGAAGCGCTCAGTGAGTTACAGTCAGATGACAGTCACACACACCTGGATGAAGCGCTCAGTGAGTTACAGTCAGATGACAGTCACACACACCTGGATGAAGCGCTCAGTGAGTTACAGTCAGATGTCAGTCACACACACCTGGATGAAGCGCTCAGTGAGTTACAGTCAGATGTCAGTAACACACCTGGATGAAGCGCTCAGTGAGTTACAGTCAGATGTCAGTCACACACACCTGGATGAAGCGGTCAGTGAGTTACAGTCAGATGACAGTCACACACACCTGGATGAAGCGCTCAGTGAGTTACAGTAAGATGACAGTCACACACACACTGGATGAAGCGGTCAGTGAGTTACAGGTCAGATGACAGTCACACACACCTGATGAAGCGGTCAGTGAGTTACAGTCAGATGACAGTCACACACACCTGGATGAAGCGGTCAGTGAGTTACAGTAAGATGACAGTCACACACACCTGATGAAGCGGTCAGTGAGTTACAGTCAGATGACAGTCACACACACCTGGATGAAGCGGTCAGTGAGTTACAGTCAGATGACAGTCCACACACACCTGGATGAAGCGCTCCATGAGTTACAGTCAGATGTCAGTCACACACACCTGGATGAAGCGCTCAGTGAGTTACAGTCAGATGTCAGTCACACACACCTGGATGAAGCGGTCAGTGAGTTACAGTCAGATGACAGTCACACACACCTGGATGAAGCGCTCAGTGAGTTACAGTCAGATGACAGTCACACACACCTGGATGAAGCGCTCAGTGAGTTACAGTCAGATGTCAGTCACACACACCTGGATGAAGCGGTCAGTGAGTTACAGTCAGATGTCAGTCACACACACCTGGATGAAGCGCTCAGTGAGTTACAGTCAGATGACAGTCACACACACCTGGATGAAGCGCTCAGTGAGTTACAGTCAGATGACAGTCACACACACCTGGATGAAGCGCTCAGTGAGTTACAGTCAGATGACAGTCACACACACCTGGATGAAGCGGTCAGTGAGTTACAGTCAGATGACAGTCACACACACCTGGATGAAGCGCTCAGTGAGTTACAGTCAGATGTCAGTCCACACACACCTGGATGAAGCGCTCAGTGAGTTACAGTCAGATGACAGTCACACACACCTGGATGAAGCGCTCAGTGAGTTACAGTCAGATGACAGTCACACACACCTGGATGAAGCGCTCAGTGAGTTACAGTCAGATGTCAGTCACACACACCTGGATGAAGCGGTCAGTGAGTTACAGTCAGATGTCAGTCACACACACCTGGATGAAGCGGTCAGTGAGTTACAGTCAGATGTCCAGTCACACACACCTGGATGAAGCGGTCATGAGTTACAGTCAGATGTCAGTCACACACACCTGGATGAAGCGGTCAGTGAGTTACAGTCAGATGTCAGTCACACACACCTGGATGAAGCGCTCAGTGAGTTACAGTCAGATGTCAGTCACACCACCTGGATGAAGCGCTCAGTGAGTTACAGTCAGATGACAGTCACACACACCTGGATGAAGCGCTCAGTGAGTTACAGTCAGATGTCAGTCACACACACCTGGATGAAGCACTCAGTGAGTTACAGTCAGATGACAGTCACACACACCTGGATGAAGCCGCTCCAGTGAGTTACAGTCAGATGTCAGTCACACACACCTGGATGAAGCACTCAGTGAGTTACAGTCAGATGACAGTCACACACACCTGGATGAAGCGCTCAGTGAGTTACAGTCAGATGTCAGTCACACACACCTGATGAAGCGCTCAGTGAGTTACAGTCAGATGACAGTCACACACACCTGGATGAAGCGGTCAGTGAGTTACTGTCAGATGACAGTCACACACACCTGGATGAAGCGCTCAGTGAGTTACAGTCAGATGTCAGTCACACACACCTGGATGAAGCACTCAGTGAGTTACAGTCAGATGTCAGTCACACACACCTGGATGAAGCGCTCAGTGAGTTACAGTGAGATGACAGTCACACACACCTGGATGAAGCGCTCAGGTGAGTTACAGTCAGATGACAGTCACACACACCTGGATGAAGCGCTCAGTGAGTTACAGTCAGATGTCAGTCACACACACCTGATGAAGCGCTCAGTGAGTTACAGTGAGATGACAGTCACACACACCTGGATGAAGCGCTCAGTGAGTTACAGTCAGATGTCAGTCACACACACCTGGATGAAGCGCTCAGTGAGTTACAGTCAGATGTCAGTCACACACACCTGGATGAAGCGCTCAGTGAGTTACAGTGAGATGACAGTCACACACACCTGGATGAAGCGCTCAGTGAGTTACAGTCAGATGTCAGTCACACACACCTGATGAAGCGCTCAGTGAGTTACAGTCAGATGTCAGTCACACACACCTGGATGAAGCGCTCAGTGAGTTACAGTGAGATGACAGTCACACACACCTGGATGAAGCGCTCAGTGAGTTACAGTCAGATGTCAGTCACACACACCTGGATGAAGCGCTTAGTGAGTTACAGTGAGATGACAGTCACACACACCTGGATGAAGGCGCTCAGTGAGTTACAGTCAGATGTCAGTCACACACGACCTGGATGAAGCGGTCAGTGAGTTACAGTCAGATGTCAGTCACACACACCTGATGAAGCGCTCAGTGAGTTACAGTGAGATGAC
Organism: Phoxinus dragarum; assembly: GCA_033366665.1. Taxonomy (NCBI): domain Eukaryota; kingdom Metazoa; phylum Chordata; class Actinopteri; order Cypriniformes; family Leuciscidae; genus Phoxinus; species Phoxinus dragarum. The sequence continues at coordinate 76,054 of JARPMJ010004380.1, forward strand.
AGTCACACACACCTGGATGAAGCGCTCAGTGAGTTACAGTCAGATGTCAGTCACACCACCTGGATTGAAGCGCTCAGTGAGTTTGCGGCAGGTCTGACAGGGAGCGGTTCTCACGGTCCCCACCGACAGCAGAGAGCAGAGCACCAGCACCGACACCAGGGGCCAGGACCACCACATCCCGACCTGCACACACATACACACACACACACACACACACAGAATCATGTTCAGAATCATTCATCTCATGTAAGAGTTGTTATGGTACTTTGTTTTAATGTTTTGGGCCACAAAGGTTGCAGCTCCTCCATGACGTTTCCAGTAATGGTGTGTTTACTGGATGAGGACTTTTAAAGGGGACCTGTTATGCCCCATTTGTTTTACCAGATTTAATAAGTCTCAGGTGTCCCCAGAATGGCCCTCATTTATCAAAAGTGCGTACACCAAATTTCCAGCGTACACCTGGCGTACACCCAAAACCACGGTGACTTTGCGATTTATCAATATGGACGTTGGCGTACGGCACGCTCAAATCCTACGCCAGCTCAGGAGGTGGTGTACATGTACGCCACGTTTTGAGTTAGTGCTGAAATGCGCAGAAAAACAATTCCTAACACCACAAAACGCACTGACAAAGATATGATATATTATGACCCTGTAAAAAAACAACAACAGAAATTATAAACTTCAGTGTTTATTTTTGTGAGTTAAGCCCGGCATGCGCGCACGGACTGGGTTCAGTAATGCGTTTCCATTACCCTTCAAATTGCGCAAATTGAAATTGCGAATTGAAAATACGCCCCAATGGAAACACGTCAATTTCGCAAAAACTCGCGTTTATCGCAAAAAAAAGTTTTTAACGCTCGCATGAGGTGGTTTTTCAGGCAATTCGAAAAAGGAATATTTCGCAAAACTGCAATGGAAACAGTTTTTGCGCATTTACAGTCACCTGAAGACGCGTGTGTTTGGGGTCCGTGTCCGCAAATAATAATAATTATCATCATTATTACTAGGCTATATTTAGAAGACGCTTTTATCCAAAAAAGGAACAAAAGCAATTCGTCAAATGACATTCATAATACGGGTTAGACAATAATAATACAGGACTAAGATTATCACAAATAAACACAAGATTTTGACGCATATCCAAAGGGTTTGTGGAGCGGAGTGTGGAACG